>QANT01000231.1:0-88811 GCA_003254885.1 Purshia tridentata
AATCATAATCTGATGAAGTTTGTAACATCAAATCTCTCTATAACATTATAATATTAAAGATGTATTTTTGAACAAAAGTTATTTTAAACAAATCATAATTTGATAAAGTTTATAACACCTAATCTCTCTCCTAATATTATAATATTAAAGATTAAAGAATAAAGATTAAAAATACTAGCCTTTGGCACACCAAATCAACATTGTTTTTGTTTTTTTACTATTATTTATGTTTTATAACTTTACATCACTTTCTCTACATTTTAAAGTGATAAAATAATTTTTTAAATTATTAAATTTTATTTTGAGTGTTATATTTTACAACTATGTCCTTATTTATTATGTTGTTTTTATAAAACTGTTTGTTAAAAAAGAATAATTTAGACCATTTAATTTTTAGTACAGTTTGTAATAATTCTCTAGTGACATTATAATATTAAAAATAGATATTTTGTCTGATAAATTATCTATCAATAATCAAACATATTACCAGTACCAGTAGTACCAATTCCAAATAACTGTAAATGAGTTTGAGATTCCGACCATAAAAAAAAAGTTTTGAGATTTGAAATTTTGGAAATAGAGCAATGGAGCGTACACCTTTTCCCAAAAGACAAAAGTGAATGAAGCAGAACAGAACTGCAGAAAAAGGGAGAGACAGAAATGAAGTAATGAAGGCCCATCGCTATCATGCTTCCTGAGAGTCATTGTCCCATCTCTCTCTCTACCTTTAAATAATACCAACCATAATAAGTAAACCCATCCTTTTCTTTTCAATATTTTTTTCTTTTTATTTACCTCTCTCTCTCTCTCTCTGTGTCCGATTCATCACCCATTTTTTGGTCCGAGCCGCGATCGAAGAAGCCACAGCCGCCGGTTCCACGATTCCACGACCACCCACTGGAGATCCCATTTCTTGGATTTCCAAATCCTTTCAGGTATTTCGGACTTTTCATTTTTCTCTGATCTAATTTTGCCTTTTACAACTTTTTGGGAAGGAAAACACAGGAAATTTTTTTCCCTTTTTTTGGTTCTGGGAAAGTGGAATTCTGTTCAATTACGGCAAAAAGCTGCATTATGCACAGTTACATGAGAAGTTTTAGATTCAGACGTTGAATTTTCTATGATTTGACGTTTCCTGCGCTTTCTTTGCGAACAATCAGAGCATTTTGGGAAGTCATACTGTGCAACTAAGTTGATTTAGGCTTGTATGAGTTGCATGCTAGCCTTTTATTTTGTTTCCTTTTTTGGGTTTTCAGAAATAGTAATGGGTAAAATTATTTACGGTCTTATACTGTTTATACTTTGCATATTATTTATTTAAGGATGAGTAATTACTGTTGGTTTACTTTAATAACTGGGTGTTTGTACAGAAAAAAAGTTACTTGAAATGTTGTTACGGCTAATTTATAATTGTTGCTCGCATGCTGACTGTTTTCTGTAGCAATTTTGTAATAGTTTACTAGGAACTGTACTAAATTAGGCGATGGTTGACATATAAGTACATGAATACATGCATTCTATACTTAATGTATTTGATTTTGTGTATTGGCAATTCTCAACTTCACAATAAGTTTAACATCTTATGAAAACCTTGTTGACCCTGGTATATCAAAATTGAGTTCATATTAACTTCTGTTGGTGTTGTGAATATGAATAATAGGACAAAGCTTTGACATTATATGATCATGAGCAATTCCTCGACTCATTGTATTGATTATTGATCAATTTCTAAGTTCCTATGAATTTAGAATTTGTAACAAGCCTACAGTTTTAATGAAGTTTTATGCTCACTACCATGCATATATGTATTTGTGTGTAGTAATATTCTCTTGTCCAAGAGTCTGGTGTGCCAGATTGTCAATTGTCAATCAGATCACGCATTTAGCCATGATTTCACTAGATTAATGTCTTGATTCACAATCTAGTAAGAGGGCATGTCAAATTGTCTTTAAAGAGAGCATTATCTCTCTCCATATATACAGACACACAAGCGTGCACACAAACACACATACAAGGGTTATCTAACATAGACTTCAGATACTTTGTTGAAATCTCGAAATCCAGAAATCCTATCTCAGCTGTTGAATACATCCAACTGCTAAGAGACACAGAACTTTATTAAGATAAAATGGTGAAAAAAAGCCATAAAACACATGCATTTGTTCTTTAGTTAAAGAACGGACATTCTACAGATAGAATTTCTGTATATATATAGAGGCCCATTCTGTTGAGGAATACCTCATCTTAAACATGATGAGGTATGGCTTGTGGGACTGGCTCCGCATTGTAATTCGATAATCGGAGCTGTCTGTAAAAGGATCATCCTTGCAAAAAAATTTAGATAAATCAAAAATCGTTTAACCAGTTGATTAAAGGGCCATCATTTCAAGTGTTTAAGGAATCACTTGTTTGTCTATTTATTTATCACAGTTAGATGTCTTAACGGTTTCCAATATGCCTAATTTTTTGCAAGGATGATCCTTGTATAGAGACTTTAAAAATAGACGGTTTCGATCATCGAATTATAGTGCGGAGTGGGTCCCACAAGCTATACCTCATCATGTTTAAGATGAGTTATACCTCAACGGAAGGGCTCTCTATATATATATATGTGTGTGTGTGTGTACACACATATTTATACACCCACAATTTTAGAAGTTGGTAATTGGTTTCAATTATTATGCAAACATTGTAAATCTGATATTGTTTTTATCACTATTCTGGCAGTACATTATTGGTGCATGAAATTCAGGTGGCTTTGGTTCTTCTGAGAAGAGGTGGATTGTATAGAAAATACATCTTGGTGCCCAGATGAGCAGAACTGATGTTATTAGCAGTAGAAGGAGGAGGGTTCTTCTCATCTTCAGCTTCTGGGTATAGCAAAGGCCTGACCCTTCTTCTCTTGGGTCAGAAAAACGAAGATAAACCCATGAGAGTGTCGCCGTGGAATCAGTACCAGTTGGTGGACCAAGTATCTGACACTGACCTCCAGCTGGCTTCCACGAAGAACAGACTTTCCCGCGGGTGCGCCTCCTTTGTCTGCTTTGGTCGCGCTTCCGCTGGGCTTGACACTCCATCTCCCCTTAAAGTGGGCCCTGCCCAACAGCAGGATGTCTTGCCTGGGTCTCTTGTTTCTGATAAGGGCAAGGATCATACTGCTGATCATGATGATGATCATAATGAAACAATGGTTTCTCTTAAAAGTAGCCTGAAGAACTCATCAAAAAGCATTCCAGTTTCTGTTGGGAGCGCTAATGAACATGAAGCATTGAGCGAAACAGGTAGTGACATTCCTGGTCATATGGAAAGGAGGAAAGTGCAGTGGACAGACAATTGCGGGAGTGAGCTTGTTGAGATCAGGGAATTTGAGCCCAGGTATTTGAATTTGTTTATTTTATTAAGTAGCGTGCTTCACAATTTTATTGAACTTTATTTAGGCCATTAGGCCCACTTAGAGTCAACTATGTAATGACAGTTGCTGCTCTCCAGAAACTAACCCTCATTTTTGGGTTCGAGTTCTGTGTTTAAAATATAAAATCATATATTAAAATGATATATGTGCATATATGAGAGCATGAAATATAAGGTTGAGATTTTTATTGAAGCATATAAAGGTGGCCCGTGGCTGGTTTAGTTTTGGTGTCCAATTGGTGAGAAGAAAGCTAGATGGTTGGAGAGAGGCCTTTTGAGGAGTGGTCGAAGAGTATTGAGTGAAAAATAAAGAGGAAGTGGTTTGAAAATTGATTTTTAGAAAGCCCACAACCAGGTTGATTGAGATTGTTGTTAGATCATAGTTTGAAGAGGAAAGGTTATGGGAGTAGATGAAGTAGATTAATAGTTTAGCTAATTCATTAGTTATTATTAATGGTAGTCCCAGGTATAGATTTAAAGCGTATAGGGATCTTAAGATTGGCGACTCATTTTCCTCATCTCTCTTTAGTAGTTTATATCATGGGTGGTTTAGATTGATGTCCAATTTGGTGAGCAGAAAGCTAGATGATTGGAGAGAGGCGTTTGAGGAGGAAGAAGCGAGGAGGGCTGTGTTTGTTTGTGGTTGGGATAACTTTCCAGAGTCAGATGGTTTTTCAATGGTAGTTTTTTAGTATTGTTGAAAATTGATCAAGAATGGTTTAACAAAAACTTTTTAGGAGTTCTTTATTAATGGGTTGTTAATGCTTGTTCTAATGCTTCTTATATTTATTTTGATTGGTAAAGAGATCCAAGCTTTGAAAGTTAGAGATTAAACCCATATTTTCAGTTACGAGCCTTTATAAGATTTTGGCTGATCTGAGTTTTATTTCTTAGGAGGCTTTTGTTAAGGGTAGACAGCTTTTGGACTTAGTTTGAGAAAGCCCCACAACCATGTTGATTGAGATTTTTTTAGATCATGGGTTGAAGAGGAAAGGTTTTGGGAGTAGATGAGGAATTGGATTCATGACTGTTTGAGTTTAGCTCATTCATTAGTTATTATTAATGTTTGGCCCAAGTGTAGATTTAAAGCTTCTAGGGGTCTTAAGACATGATGACACGTCCTCCTAATCTCTCTTTACTTTAGTAGTTTATATCATGGGTAGGTCTTGCTGAGAGCTAGTGTGCAACATCGATTGATTTGATATGGGGAGCATATGCAAGCATCTGATTTACTGAATGTGGATGATACTATCTCTTTCATTACAGGGGAGTAAGATAACTTTTTAAATTGGTTAAGATTATTGAATTTTCGGGTTAACATTAGGTTTGAAAATTACCATGTCAGTAGGTGTGATAGTGGGTATCAGACTATCTGCATTGAGAATTGGAGTAAAGTGATCATTTGGAAAAATGATTCCTATTATGTCTTTTGTAAGGCTAAATTATACGTCTGGTCCTTATGGTTGGGGTCATATATCAATGTTACTCTTGTGGTTTCAATTTTTTTAATAATACCCTTGTGGTCAAGTTCGTTACCAATCTTTGTCCAAATGGAGATTTCCATCCAATTTTAGCAATGGTGATGATGGCATTTACGTCATTTTTCCTCATTCTTAATTTTTCAATTTCATATTTTAAATGATTTTTATTTTTTAACATATATAGAAGGCAAAATGACATATATACCTCTGCCTCCAATTACTCCAATTGGAAGAAATTTTTAATTTGAACTAAGGTTGGGAACGAACTTGACCACAAGGGTATTATTAAAAAATTTGAAACCACATGATTAATATGGAAATATGACCCAAATCTCAGGGACTGGTGTAATTTGGGTTTTTTTCCCCAGTGATACCCTTTAGTATTGTCATCTCTCCAATATTTGAGCCCCTTTTTTTTGTCGTTGAAAAGAGTCAAAAGCTTTATTGAACTCCAAAAGAAGGAACATTACAATCACTTTGGAGTGTGGATAAGATGTCCACCTCAATAATACAACAAAAGGATTTGACTCATAAAATTAATACATTTACACCATACAAAAGCCAAACCAAGAAGTAGCAAGCAAATGCTTTTCAGTCAGTAATTATAGAAGAGAGAGATATCCCTAAATTCAGCAGATACAGAAGCCCAAACTTTATCCCACAACCCCTCCAATCCAACCCTTCATAATCTTCAACAATCCTCCTATTCTTTCCCAGCCAAAGTACCCTGAGAACTGCTATCACAGTGCAGCCCCATAGTGTGCTTACCTTTTTTACACCACCTAACACCTTAGGCTTTTCATATAGTAGAAAATAACAACCCTCTTGGAATTACCTAACTCACATTAACCTTCCTAAGCGGTGTCAGCCAAAGGTTCAAAATAATTAGGCCTTATAAAATGATTTAGAACCTTAGTGTACCTACGTACTGAAGTTTAATATTTTGCCTGGTTGGTGGCCTATAAAAAAGTTAATACTTATTATTTGCTCCAAAAGAAAAGACCCTATGTTTGTTATCTTCTTGATGGTGCATTGTGTGCAAAGGTGAGGTTGAAAGTGTTGATCGTAGCTTTCTGCGTTGTCCTTTCACTTTGCAACTTTGGTTTAGGTTGCTTCAAGTGTTTGAAGTGGTGTGGGGTTTGACAAGAAATTGCCATTCCTTGATGGTTGTTCCATGGGTGCTTGGGTTAATGATTGACAGTTACTCTTTGAAGATGTGTAGTTCTGGCCTATTTTTAAATTGTGTGGACAGAAAGAAACAGAGTTGTGTAGGACGATGTGGATTTCTTATGGAAAAGTATTAGATTTTTAGCATCCTTATGGGCTTCAAAGCATTTCAGGACATTCCTTTCCATTTAATGATTTAGTTCACTTCTTGCTTTGGGAGCTTTAAGCTGATGGCTAATGTGTTTCCTGTAATTTCTGGTTTTTTTGTTTTTTGTTTTATCTTTACTGCTGAGCTTCGACGGACATCTTGTCCATCAATTTCTTGTTTTGATTTATCTTTTATTTTATCAAATAAAATTTATGCTTCCCATAAAAATGATACTTGTACATATATCGATGCCAAAACATCAGTGCAGCATGCAAAACAAATAAACAAACAGCACTCACTGCCAGGGTAAGGAAAGAGAGAAAAACGGCAGTGAGGATTGACTATAATCAATCTGCTCTTGGTTATTCTTGTCAAATACTCTTTAAACTATTTTCTGTCTGATTTATTGACGATTAAGTTTTACATTCCAGATGTTATATATACTTGTCTAAGATTTTTTTATTGCATTCTGTGCAATGCAGAAAGTGCATATTGTTCTGCTTCTTCTATTTCATCTTATTTCTCACTCTTTCATCCGTATTTTCCCTACTCGTTTAAATGTTTTTCTGAGATGGAAACGTGATCCGATTGGCAGTGAAGTGGATGGTTCAGATGATGAATTCGACAATGGGAATGAAAGAAGTTGTGCGTGTGTGGTTATGTAGTTTGGCCTTTACCCGATGATGATTTGGGCTTGACATCTCATTAGATGCAACGATGCATCAGGTAACTTACCGCTAACAGAGCTTTTTGGTTGATTACTTATTTCTGGAAGAAAAGCGGTTTTTGAGTCCACGCGGAACACCACCATAGCAAGGAGTTTTATTTCTGGCTATGTTCATCAAACCGAACATTTATGTCTATATCAGGTTGCTGTGGGTTTCAATTTTGTCACTCTGGGTTTGGGGACATCATTTTGTTTATTATTCTCTTTCGTGTGCGACTGCATTGTTCATTGCTTTGTCGTAATTAATGTGTTATTTTTTTACTCCTTGTGATTTGGTTTTAATGAATTTTGGGTCATTTCCACTTCTCCTAAAACCTTTGAAGAACAGCTAAAATTAAGATTCTATGGAGTCTTGGGGTGTTTATTCATTGCATAGTGAAATCTCCAAATGTTGCATAGTCTTTGGCTGAAATATTTCCCCTTAATCCAGTGCACTCACAAAGTTGATATTCTTGAATGCTAAGGCACGTATGGTATTTATAATGCACATACCATGTTCTAAGTAGCCAGATGAAAATTCAATGTTTATCAGAATACATATTATTTGCTTAGATGCTCCAAGTCCTTATCTTATTAACCGTTTAGATTTTCATCCATCAGTTTAGAACATGGAAAGTGCCTTATAAAAAACACTAACCAGTAAGTGCCTGAACTTTACTTTATGTACGTGTATATAATTATGTTCATTTGTGATTAAGGATCATCTACTGTTCATACTTAAGCTGTCAAACAAATCTCAAAAATATTGGGGCCTTTTAGTTTCGATGGCATATATAGCTTGTGAAGAGAATCATACATGTTGGTCATAAAGTGTTCTTACCATTGGAGCTTCTAAATTTGATCCTATGTCTTGTAAAATGAGAATTCAGAGCTTCTGTCTGGCCTTTTTAGGTATCTTTTTTTCTTTCATCTCTACATTCTGGTCAACTTTACTCCCTGCTTGTGGTTTGTATATGCTCCTGGGTTTTTTTCGACGCAGAACGAAAGTGAAAACTTCGGGTTTTGTATTTTATGGATTGGCTGCAATGGATCCCATTGAATTCTAATAGTTTTATGACCAGAGATGAATGAAGTAATTGATTAAGAATGGAACTTGCCTGCTGGTGCCTGGAAAAGAACATGGAAGAAGAAATGCTTTGACTGCAATAAACTGTCGATACTCCGATTAGAAAAGAAGTTTGCTTCTGGTAAAAATATCATATGACATACAAATAGATCAAACGGTGATCAATACCTTAGAGTGAAAAGTGAAAGCGTCAAGATCTAAGGGTAACAAATGCAATTGTATGCCATGGTGTTTGCATGGGATAATTTTCCATTAGAAAAATATAACGTTTCATGACTTCTTTTATTTTGGAACTAGATGGCTTGAAGTTGAAGCCTTGAAGAATGGGGAAGATCGCAATCCATGTTGAGAAGTTGTCCAGACATGAGTTACATTTTGTAAAAATTTATTACTGTATTATTAAATTTTTAAGATATGGTATCCAAAATAAGGTGGTGATAAAAATTAAAATCTACTTATTGTGATCCGTTAGTAAATGGAAAAGAAAAGAAAAACATAAACAAGAGAAAAGGAATGGCAAGTTAATTGAGCCTTTTGATGAGAAAGACACATAGTTTTGGCTAAATAATACAACAACAAATAGGAGTCCATTATTTCTTCCTTCAACATATCTAAAGAATTAAATTTTGAATTTTGAGAAAATTTCATGAGTTTAAAAATAGGAAAATTTTGAAAGAATTTCGATTTCATTGCAACTTTATATTAAAACAATTGAAATTTTTAATTCAATAATATTTTGAAACCTCACAAACAAGTGCTTTAGAATGGGTGTAGCCAGTGCCCTTTTTTTTTTTTTTTTTTTTNTTTTTTTTTTTTTTTTTATTAATCAAAGAAGCATTTCATTAATTAGAAACTAGGGAGAATTACAATCTTGAATCACGTACTTATTTTCCTCAACATTTACCATCTTTCAACTTTTATAGATAGTAAAAATATAATAATAATAAAAGAAAGAGAAAAAAAAAGGAGAGTGGGAATGGGCACGTGTATCTCACACGCTTAACAAGACCATACGCGCCAAACTCAAGCCAGCCAAACTAACCTCTCAGTCTCACTGCTACACACACACACCAGACCAACCAAGTGAACAACAGACTTTAGAATTAGAAGCCAACCATCTCCTTTATTGAAGACTTGGCCACACCTTATCCACAAAACAACTTGAACACCATCTCTTTGATGGATAACACACATCACAACCCAAATTCTCCAAAACCAAACAAAATTAAGAAAAGGAAAAAAGAAAAAACAAGCCCAGCTGAGAAAGAAAGAAATCAAGCAAGAAATTCTAAAAAATGTCAGTGGCATCTTCATTCCCATGCATCAAAATCTCAACTTCATCATCACCATCATCACCATCTAGTTCACATTCTTCATCTTCTTGTAATTCTTCTGTTCTCTTCTCTTCAACTAAGCCTTATTGTATAAAAACTATAAGGAGCTCCCAAACTGAAGGACCTATAAGAAGACCTGTAGCTCCTTCTCTTAGAGAACCCTCCTCCGCACCTTCTCCTCTCAAACCAACACCTCCTTCTCAGTCCCCTCCGCCGCCGCCTCCGAACCCAGCTCCGGCTCCCGGGCTGACTATGGTGGAGGACAAGAATGTGATCACCTTGGAGTTCCAGAGGCAAAAGGGTAAGGAGATTCAGGAGTACTTCAAGCAGAAGAAGCTTGAAGAAGCTAGTCAGGGTCCATTCTTTGGCTTTGTTGGCAAGAATGAGATTAGCAATGGAAGGTAATGCTCTGCAATTGCTTGAGAGAATTTGGGATTGTGATGTGTGTAGTTTAGTTTATCTGGGTTTGTGTAGGTTATGATTGTATTGAGTATGGTTGGGCTTAGTTTGGGATTTGTGAAGATTATGCAAATTAATCTAAAATTGTATAGGAGTTGGTGAACAATTTGGTAAACTAAAAATGGCTGAGGTGTGAATCAGAAAATCAGTAATTTTGGATAGAAAACCCTGATAACCACTTCCCCAAATGGGACAAGCATATATAGATGCATATGGTGATGTAATGCTCCATTCCTCTTAAGCTACTCCTTTGCTCTAGCTGAGTCCCCATTTACTTATTGGACCTAAGAGTGATGGTTCCATCAAGAAACAAGAAACCAATAAAATTATTTATGTGCTAGGAATCTGTTAAACACATTAGAGTTGTGTTTGTATAGTTTAGGATATTGAATCCTATTTCTATGAGATAGAATAGCTTCCCCTCTTTAAATTGGATCTGTTAACACTTAAACTTTGGGTTTGGATGATATATTAGCACACTTGTTATTGTGTCTTTGCCTCATCCATTCATAGTAATGGTGAAGATGCAGTCAGCTTGTTCTTCACAATCATGCCACAAAATTCTAACTAGTGAAGTATAGCATAGTACACCCTAAAGTATGCTAGACAGAGAGGGTGCCTCGGAGCACGATTTCGTTTTCTGTAGTTTTAATCATTCATTCTGACTTCAAAAGCTTATAGTTTTAATATTTGAGGGGTTTATTGCCCTTCTCTTTGGCCAGGGGTTTGAGTGATTCAGGATTTCTCGAGAACACTGAAATATATACTTGGGAATTGGAATTTTGTGAAGCATAATACTCCAAAGTGAATACGTTTAGCTGGATAAAAATGTTTAGGATGTATTTAATTGACCAGCTTTCTGTCAATTGGTTTTTATTTTTAATAACATAAGCCAAGAAATGTACAATTTTAGTTGGAATTTTTAATAACATATCCTATATTCTTTCCCTAACTTGGAATTCAAATAAAATGGATTCTATGGCTGATTTTCGTTTTACTTTTATAGTCAAATCTTATTTGATTCTCTCTCACTTTTTTTGTTGGTCTGAAAAAAAATTTGGGTTTGGCAATATGAATCTAGGGGAGAAAAGAAAGTTCTGTTTCCCTACATGGGTCTATCAGTCTATGCACTTGTCTGATGATATTTGGTTTCTTGATCTGGGATCTTCTTTCTCCTGGATTTGTGATTTTGGCTTTACAGATGGGCAATGTTCGGGTTTGCTGTTGGAATGCTAACCGAGTATGCAACTGGCTCGGACTTTGTTGATCAAGTAAAGATCCTTCTCTCGAATTTTGGGATACTAGATCTGGAATGATACAAGGCTTGATGTTAAAAGACATGAACACTTTCTTGTTACTGGAGCTGCTGTAGACACATTCAGTATTTCACTTGTAACTTTGTGGAGTAATTTGTTTAAATTTCATTTTCCAGAAATACTTGGCTATCTTATGCTGCATTTTCACTACACTGTTTACATGGATTTCAAGAATAGGAGAAGTTCCTTAGGACTCGTTTGATAACACTTTTGTTTTTTGTTTTTTGTTTTAGTTAAAGATTGAGAGAAAAATATATAATGCGAGGAAGAGGAAGAACAGTACTTAAAACCAAAATTCAAAACTATTTTAAAACTACTTTTGTATTTATTTTATAAGTGTCATCCAATGGATATTTGCTTCAATCTCTCTCACCACTATGTCTCTCTTCTCTTCTTCTTCTTTTTTTTTCGTTTTTTTTTTCCCCATCTTTAATTAAGAAAACAAAAATTAAACAGCAAAAATGTTATCAAACGGGGTCCTACATGCTTGGATTGATTCTTTCTTGTTACTAGACAAGCTTGGACTGATTGTTTCTTGTCAATCTCAAGTAAAATGTAACTTTGTCATGTGTGTTGGAATGTGGAATATGAAATAGAAGCACAAAACGAGCTCAGCTGAACAGGACTGAGAAAAATATGATGGAAGTATAAAATATGTTCTTTTATTACCTAGCATTCTGTGTTCAGTTTTGGAGTGTATACATTTATTTATATTATTTACAAACTTGGTTTAGTAGAATGTTATGGCTCAGAGCTGTCCAGAATAGTCATGACAGAATTCAATTTGCCTTCTCATAAGAGCAGGTTTTTTTACCTCCCAAAATTAAATATGAATCCTAGGCTTGGGGAAGGTTGTTTCTTCACATATGATTGAGTAATTCATTTCATGGGATGCCAATACTTGTCCATTGTAAAAGCTCCTTCCTAAAAGCATGTCAAGGGGGAACAAAAAGTGAGAACAAATTATCAAATCAGTATTAACCAAAATACAAAAAATTGTTAAATCAGTGGAGTACTTAAGTTTGCATGAGCAGAAGAGCTGAGTTCTCTCTCTCTCTCTCTCTCTCTCTCATGCAATTAAAGAAATGGAAAAACAGGAACTGTGAATGAAACCAGTCTTTGAGATTTACAGGACAGCCTTCAGGCTCCAGTCAGCGCACATTTTCGTAACCATGAGTCACAGGTCATGCAGCGTTGCTTGAGGGTTGTGGTCGTGCATGATGAATGTTCAATTTGGCTACACAGATATGAGTTAAAGTTATGATCTAGTAGGGCTGGAATGCGAAAAGTTGCACCTGCTTGAGCTTCAATGGCTATAGGCTTATAGCACCATTAATGTCAACTCTTAGCCATAATAATCATATTCAAGAATGTGAAAAAGCAAAAACGAGAGGAAATGGTTGTATTGGGCAAAAAAATTTCATGACTCAGTGACAATAATGTGACTATACTCTGGAGATATTCATTAGCCAGATAAACAGACTGACAAATAACAACATTGAGATTTTCACATACAGAGATTGACAAATCATTACAGCAGAATTCAGTGTATAACTAGACTCAGGTCTATATAAGCCTTTGCATGTTGCCAAATTCAATTTTAGTTTAAGAGTGTCATGAGAAAAAGGATACCATTTTCCTAACCTACCATTACTTGCAAGAAAATTCTGCAGGTCAGAAAATCATCAGATGCCTAACCATATATCTCACTGGAAAGAAAGCATACAGCTGAAACTAACCAGCTAATCAACCCTAACATTTACTTGAATATTGCATACATAAGAGTAACCAGAAATAGCACGCAAACAACATGCATTCCCTTTTGCAGATATAACATCCTTGCCTCGAGTCTTTCCACCCTAGCCTCAACTCGTGCTATTCGCGCTTCCAGCATTGCCAACCGGGCTCCCCACCTTGTCTCCATAGGGTCTATGCCATCTGCAGTACTTTGAACATAATCTTCACTCTGCAGTGAATCATCTTCCCATGCTTGATAGTGACACATTTCAACAGACCAAACTTCCTGCAAGAACAGCTTTCATAGTCTCAAAGCTATGTTTCACTTGGGTCACAATCCCACCTCACACCATTTAAAGCTACTAATGCAAATCAAGATAGCTATTGTGTTTATGGTGTGATGGTTAAAGAGTTGTGACTACAATAGATTTCAATAAATTCTGGACATAAACTTTAAACAGGACAAGTTGTTTTGGTAGTGATATGATCAATATATTCCACAACCATGGTGCATCATATAGCATGATTAACTAAAAGGAATTATTAGAAAACAAAGAGTCAAAATCTGACTTTAACTCACAAACGCCTTTCCTCTTTGGGTTGACTGTACACAAAGTCAGTCCCATTAAGATGAGATAAACTGCACTGAGGTAAATTAATTGAAATTATGAACCCCAAATTGCTTACATTTGACCATTACTTCCCAAAAGCATAAAAGATGCAGCCTATGACTCAGTGTCACATGAACAAAACCATTCATTGATAGTTCAAATTGTATATTCAATTCATGTGTGCCCACTGGCCACCTAAAATTTCAAAGGCCAATGGGGTCAAGCATACATACTCAATGCTCAAAGTGCATAAGGCAGTAATATCTCAGCTTTTTGTTTTCTGGGGTTTTTAGATTTTCTCTGCTGGCATTCCATTTTCTATTCAATTTCACCACTATTTGTCAAAGACCCACATTCCACAAAACTAAACTAAAATAAAATAAAACAAAATAAAACATACCTTTGAAGAGACCCAACAGGAGAAAACCTGTAGTTTTGTTATTGGAGCTGAGGCCCAGACAGTGTGACCAAATATTTTCCAAGATTTTAGGGTTTCTTGCCAATCAAGATTCAGAGGTAGGGGAAATCCAAAAGACGGCGACCAACGACATTACTCTCTTTTGGTTGAGAGAGAGCGCCTCGAGGCAGTCACGCAATTGGGTACTGGTTGAACTTGAGACCCAGTGCTCACCCACAACAAATCGCATGAGGATGGACCCACCATGAACCAACATGATGACGTGTCAAATTCAAGTCTGGGGATGTTGCATAAGAATTGTGACATGCAATGTAATTCACCCAGCCAATGAAAATTCTCGCGTTTGCAGATCCACAGGAGTTGAAGTAAACGACAGACCAAAAGACATAGATCCCTCGTGTTGGACTAATTTGCACTTTTTATATTCTTGAAATTTTTATAACTAAAAAACACGTAGTGTAACTAATTTAATGTAGGGGTGGAAATGGGTCGGGTCAGCCAGATAATGGCCGATAATTATACCCGACCCGGTCGACCAACTGACCGACCGACTCTACCATATATCTCACAGCCAACAACCAACTCATCGATTGTGGGTTGGATGCAGGTTGGCTATCGATAATGATATGTGGTACAAATAGGCCGATAAGGCAGATAATTGATCAATTCCAAAACCAACATTCGAACCAACTATAATGAGTCGATTAGTGTTATTGGTCCGACTTGGTAGGTCGAATATTGGTTGAATTATCGGCTGGCCGATAATGGGTCGGTTGGCAAATAATGGCCGATAAAACTGACCCATTCTCACCCCTAATTTAATGTGTTATAATATGGGTGAATGTTATTAATACAATAATATTATACCTTATTAATATAAATATATCATCCAATAATACCCTTACAAGTTAGATTTGTTACACCATGTGACAGTGTATCGAATATACCTAATAATTTTTTCTTTGGAAAATTCAAGTCAATATACTATTCTAATACCCAAAATTCTTTTTTAACCCTTAGTTTAAAAACTAATATTTTTTTTGGTCAAAATTTGGAAAAAATACCCTTGTCGCCACACTGTCAACACTATGCTGACCCTCTGTCGACACTATGCCGATACTCCGTCAAAAAGTTGATTTAAGAAAATAATGAATACGATATAGTACCATTGTCGACCATGTGTCAATAATGTGTCAACCACACCATTTATCGACCATATGTCGACTGTGTGTCGACTGTGTGTTGATCGTTAAATTCCAAATTTGAAAACAACAAACTCAAAAAGAGGAAGAAAAGGATGCATTAATTCTCCATCGTGAGGTGTCGTCGACGCAAGGGAGTGGCATGGCTATACTTGTCATGACATGGGGAAGAAAGCCCAGGTGGCTGCCGACCTTGATTCTGCTAAAAAACCTAGATCATCAGTGGGTTTTATAGGTTCTGCATGTGAGTTTCCAAGATGATTGTAGGGCTGAGGAAGGAAGAGAAAGGAGAGAGGAATAGACTGGTAGTGGTCCCGTCATAGTTGGTCACCAAACAACTGAGAAATCGCCAGAAGAGGTGGCTGGTGAGAGAGAAGAGAGGAGAGAAAAAAGAGAGGTGGTGTTGTGTGCGCATGAGGAAGAAAGGGAGGGGAGGGTAGTTTGGTCCAATTTTGGTTAAAAGAGCTATTAAAATTTAAATTGGGATGGGAGGATTAAAAAAGTATTTTCTGTATTAAAATAATATATTTAATAAAAATTTTCTTTTCTTTCATTCCGGTATTAGAAAATTATATGAAATAACATTTTTAGTACTATAATTTTTTTTGACTCTCACCTTCAAAATTAATATTTTTTATTCCTTAAATACTTTTTTTTTATCGAAACACCCTTTTAGTTACTCAACGTAGCTTCTCTTTCTCACTTTCTCTCTCCTAATCTCACATTCAGAAACCCAGATTTGGGTCTCTTCTCCATGGCTAGCGCCATAACCCATTCCTTTGTCCTCTCTCAACCTATCTTACCAATTTCTTCAACGCTGGGCCCCACAACCTGTAACACCACTGCTAAGACCAACGAAAATAGCTTTCTTTCCTCTAGGATCAAGTTTATCGTTAGTGACATGAAAAAAAAAATATGCAAAGAATCATAGTCAAAAACAAGTTTTCCAAACCATACCTCAATGTGTGTATTCCCTTGAATTGCAGTTGAAGGCAAACAATTGATGAGGTTACCAGCCTAATTAATTGCCTCTGCTTAGAAACACTTGCTCAAACTAGACTATGCCAACATACATCTCACATTCTCAAGCAAGGTTCTATTCAACCTCTCAGCAACCCCATTTTGTTGTGGAGTTCCCCGTACAGTGAAATGTCTAACAATGCCCTCTTCTCGACAAACTTTAAGAAATGGATCAGAGGTATATGCTCCACAATTGTTTGACCTCAAAATTTTAATTTTCTTCCTAATTTGTTTTCAACCATTTTCTTCCAATTCACAAAAATATTCAACACCTCATCTTTGTGCTTCATCGTATAAACCCAAACTCTTTTAGAGTAGTTATCAACAAAAGTCATAAATCAGTGCTTAAGACCCAATGAAGCTGTCCTTGTAGGACCTAAACATCTGAATGCACATAGTCAAGAATACCCTTGGTCTAATGTATAGTAGTACCAAATTTGACCCTAGTCTACTTGCCCAAATGCAATGCTTACAAAAAAACAAGCTTGCAAGATTTAGCACCTTTCAATAGCTCTTGTTTCACAAGCCCTTGAAGAGCTTTTTCACCGGCATTTCCAAGTCTCATATGCCACAATCTAGTATTGTCAAAGTCTACACTTTATGAGATGGTGGCTACTCCACCTACAACGGTTTTCCCCTGTAGAAAATATAAGTTTTGATGCTTGGTTCCTGTCATCACAACCAAAGCTCCTCTAGATACTTTCAAACCTCCATTTGACAAATTTATATTGCACCCATTAGCTTCCAAAGCACCCAAAGAAATTAAATTTTTCTTCAATTCTAGAACATACCAAACATTGGATAATCCTCTAACTATGTCATCATGGAGTTTTAACCTAATTATTCCAACTCATTTTCTATCACATGCATAGACATCACCCAATAAAACAGTTCCTTTAATTTTATGCTCAAAATTGATAAACCAATCACGATTTGGGCACATTTGATTAGAGCAACCAGAATCTAAAATCCACATATTGGAATCACAAGAAGGAGAAACAGCTAGGGCAAAATCAGATTCATCATCATTAAATGCAATAGCAGCATTAGTGTCTTTGTCCATCTTTTTCAACTTAGGACAATCTTTCTTCTAGTGACCTTTATTATAACAAAAGGCACACTCATCTTTATCTAAATTTTTTCTATTCCTAGAATCTCCTCTTGGATGAGATTGAGATTTTATTTATTTATTTATTTATTTTTTTCTGTTGTTATACTTCTTCCTCTCATTTAATCTACCTCTAACAACCTGAGCATTTGAGGTAGTATTTTGTTTATTTATATGCCTAACTTCATTATTCATCAAAAGCATTTGATACTTCTTCAAATGTAATTGTGTCTTTACTATAAATTAATGTAGTGGCCAAGTGATGATAAGAGTCAAGAATTCAACAATATCAAGGCCTTTGTCTTCATCCTTGATATCCTCATTTAAATTTAACAAATTAGCAATTAATTTGTTAAAAGAGTCTAGATGTTTAACATCTTTGTACCTTCTTTGTACTGGAAACGAGACAGCTGTTTCTTCAAAAACAAGTGGTTTTCAATGCTCTTCTTCATGTACTTGTCCTCTAATTTTTGCCACAATGCCTTGGCCGATGTCTCTCGCATCACAAAATACTTCTAAGGCTTAGCATGACACAATTGAATCGTAGAGCATGCCAACTTATTAATTTTCTGCCAATCAAGATCACCCATAGTCAGTGGCGGATCCAAGATTTTTAACCAGGGGATCAATGTGAGATATATTTTTTTAGCTGACATCATGAAGCGGCGGTGAAATTTTTTAGGGACCCCCTAAACTTGGGATTTATATGCAATAATAGAGTAGTCCTTTAGTCAGGACTGGCCCTAACTTTTGGAAGGCTCAAGCTAAAATTTATAATTGGTCCCTATTCTCACTTGCAAGAAAAAACAAATAAATATACGAATTTTGAGTCCATTCTTAATAAGCATGTGAATTAAAAAAAGTTCAACCTATATGGCAATCCAATTTTAAACTTAAGCCTATATATAATAAGCCCGATCCACAAGTTAAAAACAAAACTCACAGCATGTTAGCATGGACCAGACTAAAACAGAGAAAAAAAAAGAAAAAGAAAGAAAGCAAAACAGATTGATGGCTAGCATAGGAGAAGAACAGAGGAGAAAAAAGTGAGGGCTTGGGAGGAGAGGTCAATGTTCGGTGTTGGGGGGTCACTGTCTCAAGTCTTGAGGGGTCATCGTCCACATGGAGAGGTGGTCAACGACTAGATGGTCCGACAATTGGGGGGTCGCCCAACCTCCCAAGTTTGTAGGTGGATCCGCCACTGCCCATAGTAGCTGGTTTCTCTTCCAAAGCCATATCCAAATTTTGTTGAGCCGACACATCTTTCACCTGACTTATTTGTTCCATCAAATTTCTTAACCTTAAACCTTGCATTTTGAATCGTAGCTCTTGCCACCTGAGTATTGTTCTCCCTTTATTCGTCAGCCATTTTCTTTTATTATGTCCAAAGACCCAAACTCCAACCAGACAACTTAGCCAATCTGGCTCTGATACCACCTGTTGAGAATAGAACACCAAGATAACAAAAACAAGGAAAGACCAAAAATAAGAACAATGATTCACAAATAGAGTACAGAGATAGCACACACAAAGTTTGATGTGGTTCAGCTTAGCCTACATCCACAAAGCAGCATGAACAAATTCACTAATTCAACCAGAGGTTACAAAATACAAAATAGCTCTAGACTATTACAAATAGCAACAGCCCATACAAAGTAATATTCTTTCTATCAAAATGGTATGTCGCAGGGACACAACTAAACAAAAAAAAGTGATTACTTTCTCTAATAATAACACATACCACGAGAATAGAAGAAGAATCAAAAGCAACCACATTAGTCTCTATTCTTTTTTTCTTAGCAACTAACCAACAGCCATTAATATGAAAGACCTCTCACTTTTCTAAAGCCGATACCTTTTACATTTCTCTGTTCTTTCTTACAATCCCAAGAAACACAAGCTTCTTTTTGTCTTTATATGCTGCCAGTAGAATCCCTAATGAGTTTAATGAAGGCCCACGTAAAAGACATCAAAATGGACTTGTAAAATTAAGCCACAAGTTAACCACAAGCCCAAACCGAGCTCTATATCAAGAAGTTTCACCTACATTCAAATTCCTCGCCGGAAAGCGCAATTTTCTCACCATCCAAACAGAACTCAAACAAGAAGCACCATTCTAAACCGAAGTCAAAATCCGGGTGCTTGTCTTCTCCATTGGTAAGAAAACATACGTTAAAATGAGCCTTTAAACCCAAAAAAAATTTCATTAAAATGCTTGGTTATGTGGCCTTCACTGAGTCGTTGGATTTTGTTAGTGGCCACGATTAAATGAAATGCTGCCAAATGTATCACAAAACACCGACGCCCAGGGAGTGAGGCTGAGGCTCAGCAACTGATGCAACACCATGTCACTCTCAGCTCTAAACCTCCAATCCTTCAAGGTTTTCTCTCTCTTCCCCATCTCTCCCCTCTGTCTCACCACCTCATCTCACAAGCTCTCACCACCCACGACCTTGAACTTCCCAAGCAAAATACACACTCTCTCAACCTCTTTTCACTTCTCGTTCTCCACCCACGACCATGTTGAAGACGACCTTATAATCGGTGACTGCGTTGTATTCGAAGATGGCGTATTCGACGACCCTTATCTTCAAAACGACACCGAAGTTGATAGTTCTAGAGAAAAACAAAGCAAACCCAGAAAAGGTGGTAATGAAATTGAGACTGAGAATTTGGTTCCGGTCCAATGGAGGGAGGTGCAGGCAGAGATTAACATAACGAAGAAAGAGAGGCGCAAGATTGCTCAGGAAATGCAGTTTGGGACGACGGTCGAGAAGAAAAAGAAGGGGTTGGAGCCTTTAAGGAATTTGAATTTGGAGGAGTACTTGGCTTATAGAGAGGCCAAATTGAACCAGCTGAAGCCGCTTTTTTTGGATGAAGCTTCAAGTTTTGCTCAGGTTGAGGAAGCTAAAGAGCCTGAAGGTAATGGGTCTTCGCGAGTGACGCCTAAGAATCCCAGGTGGGCAGTTTATGGGAAGGGTTTGGAGGATGTTAATGAATTCTTTAATAGTTGGACTTATGAGCCTGGTGCAAAGAAATCTGAAGGTAATGGGTTATCTCTTTATCTGTTATTGACTTATGTATTGGGACTAGTTTTTCTAATATGTCTATCCCGGTTCTGTGCATTGTTCATTTTAGATTTTAATTTGAAAATGTGAGCTTTGAGTTTAATTGAGAAGTAGTAAATTTTGGTACAAGTCTAGCCGTCTAGCATAATGTGATAAATATGATTCTTTTTGCACATAAGTATTATTGAGCTCTCATTTTATCCAATTTTTAGACATGGATAGCACTTCCTTGGTTGAACTAGAATTGGTCTTTTGGCTTTTGTTTAATAAGATATTGTTTTGAAACATTTTTTGTTGCTTTGATGAATAGGACCTCGTAAGTTGTTTTCAAAGGAGGAAAAGGCTCTGCTGAATATGCGAAAACCTGATGTAGCTGCTGCTACCTCAGTAAGTGTTGCATCGCATTAATATTGATTTTTTTGTGTTCATTCATAGTGTGTCCACTAATAAGTGATAATTTTTGTGTTCGTTCATATATTGTTATATTTCTTTTTGTAAAATCATTGCTTGAGTGACAAAGTTTGAGTAATTTGACTGGTGGCTGATGATGCTTACACTCTTCTTGGATTGGTATAATAAATAAATAGTTATTGAACCTGCACATAATCACATTTATATAGTTCTAATTTGATGAACTTTTAGCTTTTTAGTCCTTTCTAAACTATTGGTAAACCATTTCAGAGCAAATGGCTACCCCTTCACACTCTTGCTGCATCAGGAGAATTTTACCTTATGGATGCTTTATTGAAACACGATGCTGATATCAATGCTCTGGATAAGGTATATAAATGGACACCTCTTCCATTGCAAGGTTGAATGCAGAAGATCGTTCTTTCCTTTTCATTCCTGTTTTGATCTTTGCTTCGTTGTTTCCCAGTATGGTTGGAGTGCTCTTTACAAAGCAATTATTGGTAAAAATCAAGCCATTATGAACTATCTTTTGAGAGAATCAGCGAATCCATTTGTTCGTGATAAAGTGAGTAGAAATTTAGCTAGCATATCTATCAATCCAGTTTGGTACTAGTATGACCCTTATTGTTCTAACTAAATTCCTACGTTGAAAACAGGATGGCGCTACCTTGATGCACTATGCTGTCCGAACAGCTTCCAGTCAAGCAATTAAGATTCTGCTGTTATATAATGTTGATATAAACCTTCAGGACAATGTATGGATTTATAGTTACCCATGTTTGCCTACACTTTATTATGCAATTTCAAGGAATAATTAATTGAAAGAGTTTTTATTTTAACCTTATAGGATGGGTGGACACCATTACATCTAGCTGTTCAAGGCCAAAGAATGGATGTAGTGAGGCTTTTATTGATTAAAGGAGCAGATAAGACATTAAAAAATAAGGTGACTATTGACTGATTTCATTAGCTTTATTGTATGCATAAGATTCTTGTTATGCACTCCGCACATGCTTGAATGCTTACAACACTTACCTCCATTATTGCTGGTGTTATGCCTTGCAGTTTGAGTCTAAGCACGTTATTGACTTTCCATTATACGCTTCTTATTGCCTTTATGTGCACAGTAAGATTTGCTTATGCTTTGAAAATTGATTGTAAGCCTTCTGATTGCTTCAGGATGGCTTAACTCCTCTTGAACTCTGCCTCTATTCCGGTCAAGACATAAGGACTTATGAGCTAATTAAGCTGTTGAAGCTGCTTCCAAAGTCACGTTAATGGCTTAATGTTCTATCGACAAAACTCACCTCATCAATGTTTCAGCTGCCCAGAAATGGATTGGTGAGAAGCTATGGTTTGATCTTCCATGACTTTTACTTGAAAGTTTCGGGGATGGTCCAACAGTCCAACTTACTAGTGGATGCAGCAACAAGCCTGGTGCTAACCAGAATATCAAACAGAGAAGATCTCACTCTCAGAGTTTTGACTTTGTTACTTGTAATAGTCTGTAATTATGAAATCATTTCCATTGAATTGGACAATGCAATTATTGTTATTTTTTAAATTGAAAAAAATACCATAGTTTCTTTGAGCTGGTCCTGTCAATGTTAGACCTCCAAAATAGGGTAAAACATGTTGGATGCTGGACGCTATTAAAACGAGGTTTGAGCACAACTTATGCTGCGTCATCTCAAGTATAACACATGTAAACATTACATATTTGTAAATGCCTTGCCATTGAATGCCTGTTTATTCATTTTAAATTGTCGTATAAAGCTGCATCGACCAACTTATGTTTATTTATGTGAAGATGTCCAATGAATGCCTGTTTATTCAATGGCTACTTCCATTGAATGCCTTTCCATACCAAGAAGCTATGTTTATGAAGATGTTTTTTAAGCTTAACTTGTTGGTGATAATTATGCCATTATTCGATGCAGAAAGGTGAAAGTTTACTGTGATGCTGCACTCTCTTGATAATCAGCTTTCAAATTGGCATGTTTACTTTTCTGAAGACAGGTTTGAGTTTCTCTTATTCTTTTCCTTAGAGAATCATAATTACTATTTGCATTTATTAAAAAGTGGATTTGTTTTTTCTTATAATAATAATGATTATTATTATTATTATCTTTTGTAATTGGACTTTGATCAAAATTTACTTCTGTTTTTTTTAGAAGTAATTTACCTCCACTGGCAGATTTTAAATTGGCTCATCATTAGTTGCTTAGGCTCAGGGTTCCAGAGGGATTTATTTAACTCTCTTTTCAAAGCAAATATGCTTTTACACATAGTGTTTGATTGAGTTAAGTACAACTATGAAAATTTAAATTGGCCAGGAAAAGAGGGAGAACTTATATAATGTTGTTTGCGAATATATTATCAACTTTCTATTATAAATCTGCAATCTGCAAACTGCTGCTTTTGTGCCCTATAGTTGTTGAAGTTCTCATATTAGATTGGTTTACACTTGATAGATACTTTCGAGTGTAACCTTGTATTTCCAGAAGACTATGAATCAATAAAATTCAGTGATAATTGGTCACTTGTTTTACTAGAAAATGATGTAGGGACCAAAAAGATCAACAAACAGAAGATTTTCAAAATGAGGTACTAGTGGAGTAATTGTCATGCTTATTTCAATAATTATTATAATGTTAAAAAATGCTCCTTAGCCATATTGAGTGGAGCATCATATGAATTATAGTTGGTTAGTTCAGTTCGAAATGCCTTCTCACCTGCATGCACCCTCTTTTTCTCTCTCAATTATTTTGTATAGGGAACAGTTTTCAATACTGACCTAGTTTCCGGTATTCTCTTTGGTGGAATTTGTGGCTGTAAACATTCTCCATTCAAGAACATCAGTAAAGGATAATCTGTAGTAGTCAAACCCACTTGGGCACAAGTAAAACTTGGTTTGTCCCATTATTTGGTGGTAATTTTTCCCCTTTAGAAGATACTCATGAACTTGTATTTCATCATCTTTGTCCATTCTTTGCTCAGACAAAATTTTTTTTTATCCTCCATGATCACCATGCCTTGGGATAACATCTACAAGGTACTACCATTTCCAATTTTATGCATATCTCTCAACACCATTTTCTCCTTGTATCTACTTTGAGGTAGTAGCAGACTAGCAGGGACTGTTTGATTTATCTTTTTTTTTTTTTTGGATTTATTTATAATGGTATTCAAGCAATGGTTTGCAATGGAGAGTAACACTATGCAAAGGATTATTGGGAGATAAATTAATTAACTGCTTAGGAGAGTGGGACCAACTTTTAAATTTCTTTTTGAGAGTTAACAGTTTAAATTTGAGCTAAAACTTTTACATAATGGATATGTAAACTGTATGTAAGGGATTGTCACGAGAGAAATTAACAGCTTAGGATAGTGGGACCTGTTAAACACATGGGTAGAACTCATCCTTACAAAACCGACTTACAAGGAAAAGGGTATTCTGTATGCATGGGAGGTTTATGTGGGTTTCACATTAACTCTGTCTGGCAGGAAATGCTAAGTTGTTAATTCTCTTGTTTAGCCAGTGCATGAGATTGGCAGACATATGTACCAAATCTATGAAATCAAAAGAGGTTTGCAGCATATATCTTGATTTCTTTTAAGTAATAAAGTTTTTCTATTATCATACCTTTAATATGTTGCTGCTTATCTATTCACTTGGTGAAATCTTTTCTGGTATAGGCTTGTGTGAGAAGAGAGGAAGTGAGGTATTTCCTATGGATAAGTTTTTTCAAGACATTTAGAAGGATATTCTTATCTATTACCAGTTTACCAGGATTCTAAAGCTTCTTGTTGTTGAACAATGATATTTGTGGTGGCCATTGCTAAACAATGATGGTGATTGGTGAGAGAAGAAACGAGACATGAGGGAGAGATTGGCTATTATGTTTCTCATTAATTTGATAAGATATGGCTTCAAAATTAAAAAGATTAATTTGATAAATCAAAGAAACAACTGGAAATTCATTTTAAATTTTGAATGAGATCAATTATTATTATTAATATTATTTTAAATTTTGAATGAGAAATAAATGCAAATTCATTTTAAATTTTGAATGAGGTCGTTTGGAGCCTATTTTGTAACAAAGTGGAGCTTTAAGAACAATAATGACAACAAAAATGGAAGAAAATGACCAAATCCACAGTTTGGACCAAAAGTGATAGTACAGTGAAAATACAAAGGTGAAAAGTACAAAGTACAAACAGAAGAACTACAGGGAGGAAAGTTCAACTTGGGCAAACTCCAGAGACAAAAATGTCTTTTGGCAGAAAAAGATAAAAATAATTTTTACCAAAAAATAATAATATTATACTTATTATATTTTTATATTATTTTAAATGATAATTTATATAATATTCATACATTAAATATTAAAAAAATACAAATAAAAATCTTAAAAATAAAAAAATGTCCTACTAATATAATAATAAAATAGTATAATAACTATGATATAAAAATAAAATAAGAATAATATTATTGGCCAAAAAAATTAAAAAGGATTGTCACGAATTTTAATGTCACGTAATTTGCATGTGACATTTCCGTCCCTCTTTAACTCCTCCGAAGTTCCAATTCAGCGAGAAAGCCAATAAGAGGAACAAATCAAGGAAAAGGACCTCTATTTTCTCCCGCACAGCAAGCTTCCAAATTGCCGGCCATGGACGGTCGTGATTCCTTATATTCCTCTATTATTCGTGATATTTCTTGCTTCTTCTCTTCTTCTTCTCTCTTGCTCTCTGCTCTGCTATGCTGCAACCCATTACTCAATCCTCAGCTCAAAGAAAACCAAGACTGGTCTAGACCCAAAACGCAATGGGGTGCGTTCAGGCCAAGCCTTTGACGAGTTCTACACCTGGGGGCCTAGATAAGCTGAAACTGGAAAATGGGTATGTGGGAAATGGTTGGTTTGATGCTTACAGAAGATCAACAGGCCAGTCACAGAAGGAGTCTTTCAGGCCTTATAGGCAGGAGCCCAGAATCTCAAATGTTGAGCCTAGTAGTAGAAATGGTAATGCAGGAGAAGAATGGGTGTTGTTAACTGTTAGCGAGGGAGAAAAAGATAGCGAGCATATTTCTCATAGAATTTCAGTTGACGAGGAGGAGGTGGTGGATGGTTGGCCTAAATGGCTCACTGATAACATTTCAAGAGATGTTTTGGCTGGCTTGGTTCCCAGGAGTGCTGATTCTTATGATAAGCTGGATAAGGTTTGCTCTTTCTATTCTCAGTTTTAAACTTTTATGGGTTTGAATTATTGCATATGATTAAAATTATAATTGTAATGTGATGCTTATCAAAAACAAAAGAAAATGATATTTGGTATGTTATATGGATGCTTTCTTATGCCTTCCATAGTGATGGGAATTTATATTGTTCTGATAGTTTGTTGGAATGTTGGGAATCTTGAGTGGTTTTTTTGATGGAATCAACAAGCTAAGGTTTGGATGTTCTCTTGTTCAATTTGGGGTTACTAATCTTTCTTCCCTTGTCTCCCCATTTTATAGGAAATTATAGAGGAGGGGAATCCATTGATTTGATTCTGAAAAATTGAAAACTCAGACCAACAAAGCAATACGGTTCCTTTCTAGGCTAATTTCAATTTGGAGTCGACTATTATACTTGTTTTTTCGGTTCCCAAGTAACTGAAAATTCAAGATATAAAATCCTAATTTTTCTGTTGTTTTCCAGATATTCTTGGTAATCAACAAAGCACAAGTTTTTTAGTTGGCTAGATCGTTATTGAGAGGAGACTGGTATATGAACTTATTTTTTTTAATCATTAAATGTGTGGTGTTGTAGGTGGGCGAAGGAACCTACAGCAATGTGTATAAGGCTCGAGACAGGGATACTGGAAAAATTGTTGCCTTAAAGAAGGTCCGATTTGATACATCAGAACCTGAGAGTGTTAAATTTATGGCACGAGAGATTACATTATTGCGGATATTGGACCACCCCAATGTGGTTAAGCTTGTAGGATTGGCTACATCAAGAATGCAATACAGCCTTTATCTTGTTTTTGATTTCATGCAGTCAGATTTGGCAAGAATTATTTCAAGCCCTGAAGGGCTTACTGAACCACAGGTTTGACTTTCTCCTAATTTTATTGATTCTTAATGTGAATTCTTAAATTCATTGTTGACTCTCAATTTCTGATCTGAAATTTTGATACAGGTCAAGTGCTATATGCATCAACTTCTTTCAGGTCTGCAGCACTGCCATGATAGGGGAATCTTACATCGAGACATCAAAGGATCAAACCTATTGATAGATAAAAATGGAATGCTGAAAATTGCAGATTTTGGGCTTGCAAGTTATTATACTCTAAACCCTAAGCGTCCACTCACAAACCGAGTTGTGACACTTTGGTACAGAGCTCCCGAGCTACTTTTAGGTGCTACAGACTATGGAGTTGGCATTGATCTTTGGAGTGCTGGATGTGTCTTGGCTGAAATGTTTACAGGGAGACCACTTATGCCTGGTAGAACAGAGGTAACACAATACGGGAGTGTGTGTGTGTGTGTGTGAGAGAGAGAGAGGATTGTATTTATGATCTTACTTCCATTTGCTACTATCTCAAACACATTTTAATTGCTTTCAGGTTGAGCAACTTCATAGGATTTTCAAGCTTTGTGGCACACCATCAGAAGAATACTGGAAAAAACTGAAGCTGCCTACAACTTTTAGACCTCCGCGTTCATTCAAACCCAGTCTCCAAGAAGCTTTCAGGGATTTCCCTTCATCTTCTTTGGGTTTGTTGAGCACTCTTCTTGCTTTAGATCCTGCTTATCGTGGCTCTGCGTCTTCAGCTCTCAAAAATGAAGTATGTACAAATTGGAAGGTGTACTCTTTCAATGAATTTTTATTCCAACCATATATTTTGCTAGTAACTTTAGTTCATTGTGATTGCAACCAATGTTTTTGCATATTCTTAGTCTTTAATAATGATTAAGATTATTTATAAATTACTGCTGTTTCTGCAAATTATTCAGAATAACATTTATGTTTCTCTTCTGTTTCTTGCTTTATTGTTCTTTGGATTAATTGCAGATATCACCCATAACCTATACCCTGTTTTACATTTGCCCTTCAGAGTAAAATATTTGAACCCCCCAAACTCAATTCGGTTAACAATTTACTCCAATCCCGTTATAAATTGATTTCTTAATGGGGAGTAATTAATTTTTAATGTTTTTAAGGTAAAGTGTTTAATGGAATTGAGTTTGAGGGGTATGTGTCAAAAAAATTTAGTTTGAGGGCAAAGTCTCAAACAAGACATAGTTTGGGGGTAGTATCTGTAATTAGCCCTTGTTCTTAGTGTGTGTGTATATATGTATATAGATATGTAGATATATTTTTGGCTGTGTTTGAAGACTCACAAACAAATAATAGTTAATCCACTATGTTCAGCATTGCAAGTTTAGCATATCTCATGCTGAATTCTAACGTACTAATGCTCATAAAATTTTACATCATCAATAGAAAAGGTTGCACTCCATCTAAAAACTACATTATTTGAAAAGCATCTATTTCAATTTAGTTGTTTATTATGTTTATTTTTTTTATCGTTTTACAACTTATCACTTAACACATGTCCTAGGAACTATCTTCTGACACCATGCATTTGATATGGATATTGTTTGTGATTACGTTTTATGTGTAGTGTTTTTTGTCCCTTCTGTAAACTGAATTTTAAAACCAAATTGGAGATGTGGCATATCAGTTTCCTATGTGACTATGTCCCATACCTATTTCAGCTATGCTAGGTCTAGACATTCTACTCTCTGAGCTAGATCATAATGTAGAGTGCTTTCTCTTGCCAATGGTTTGAAATTTTTAACTGCTCCCTCTTCTTACTCTCACCCTTTCAAACGGTTTGTTTCTCTTCTACTTGCTCCTTGTGTGTTTTTAACATTAGGGAACAACTCAGGTTCTTGATTTTGTGATTCATTGCTTGATGGTAATTATTATCTTTCCTGATTTGTGGGCATGCATGCCAAATAGTATGTTATAGTCTGTACTGTTGTTGAATTTGCATTGCTAGTGTATTCTTGACTTGTGAGTTTATTTTTGAATATTATACTAAAAAGTCATCTGTTCTGACAGTTCTTTTTCAGAAGCCCCTTGGCATGTGACCTTTCCGGTTTACCTGTAATCTACAATGAGGATGATGAATTGAAACTAGCCAATGAGCAGAGAAAGTAAGTTAATGCTTCTCCTTTCTTCAGATAATGAATGTATCTAACAGCATGACATTAGAATCCTGTTACTTCGTTCATTTTCACTAACCTTTTCTGCAACTTTGAAGTCAACCTTGGTTTTCTTCCTGTTAGCTCACCAATTGTGGCCTTGTAATGATTATGAAATGTGGATTCTGTTTTTCTGTAGACTTAAAGAAGTGCAGAAACCTATTCATGTGCACATGTATAAAGATCATACTGAATAGATCATTCAACTGTATGTTAGTGAGTGATTTTGGGAATAACAGGCATAAGAGGACACATGATCCTGGTGCCCTAAACCCATGAACACACACACACACACAAACATGCTCTAGGAAGTAATTTAAAATAAGTAGTTAATCCTGGACTATTCGCTCCATAGTAAAAATACCAAACCCTAAACAACCAAGATTAAAAGTGTTCAAATCTTATCTATAGAAAGAGATCTAATGCCATAAGATTAACTATTTGTTTTATCTATTTCCTAAAGCCTATTCTATGTGTGTCATGTGTTTGTGCGTAGAAATATTTTCTAATTATGTAAAATCATTTTTCTGTAATAACATCATTTGTCTAAACTATTATGTTAGTTATTAATTATGGAAATGGTGTATGATTTGTGCTGTAGAAGGAGAGATATATAGAGTGATCATGTAGAATTAGAGGGAGGCTGGAGGGGTAATATCATAGTTTCATAATTTGATAATTATTTTTGTGTACATCCATTGCTTAAGTAGCATGAAATATGATCCTCACATGATTAGCATGTGTAATTCCCATATGTTAATGGTCGAATCTAACAAAGGAGCTATTTAGCACAATCTAAGAGTTTGAGGGGGTATTACAACTGACCCCAATGTTGTAAGGGAAGATTATGATATTAACCTGTAGGCACCCCCAACCGTGCAACCAATAACCATTAAGCTAACAAAGTGAAATAAATGAGTAATTAATTTGATATTTAGATATATTACAGACTGGAATCAGGTAGTACCTTGTAAAAATTTAGACTTCACTTTGTAGTGGCTGGTACTTATTAAAAAAAAAAAATTTCTATACCAATATATATTACATTTGTATACTTGGGAAATGATTGTCTATGCAAGGATTTAAGATGTAGTTTATTGCTTGAGGAATGAGATTATTTTTCTCATTGTTCAGGTCTAGAAATTCTAAAGTGAAACGGTCCCGAACACAGCGTGAGCACCGGAGACAAAATCTGTTTGTTGAAAAATCTAAAGAAATTTCTGCATCTTCCAAACAGGTAAATCTAAACCCTTACTTTCAGCCTTTCAGGTTCCCCTCATCCCTTCTCCGTTCTCCCATTATGTTAAAGTCTTTTCTCAAGGTGAATCAACTATTTCATAATTAAGTGTCCATTTGGATGGAAGGATTTAGATTTGAGTTTATAGTGTAAATTTCGTAATCGGACTTTTGAAATATGAATTTTTTATGTTTATAAAATTGACATATAAATTTGGTTATTTAAGAAAGACAGGTATTTCAAATACTCAAGAAAAAAATGTTATTTCAATCCCTCTTTCTTTTGAATAATTAAATTTATAAATGGATTTTTTTTTTCCATGAGAAATTAATATTTCTAAAGTCCAATTAAGGAGTTTGCACTAAAAACACAAAGACAAATCCCTCATTTTAAATTCTTCCACCCAATGGAACCTAACGTTAGGCACACCTTATTTTGAAACATCAAGATGACCTTTATGTCCAATGGAAAAGCAAAACTCGCAAGTTATTCTAGTGCATGTAATTTTTTTGGGTGGGGTATTGAAGATTATGTGATTTGTAAATATGTTCAGGAGCTGGAGAAAACGTCTGAGTCAAATGTTGAAAGTGAAGAGCCAGGTAGCACTACCAGCAGTACTTCCTCTGGTGTAAAACAGGCTGGCCGGAAAGAAAGCCCGATCTTCTCGCTTTCCCCAGTTCAATTTTCTAACCAGAAAATGTACCCAAGAGCCCAAGGCTATCCCAATGTTTTTAAGAACATCAGGAATCTGCCTCCGGTACCCAAGTCAAAAACGCGCACCACCAATTATAACAAGGACAGCAACATGTACAGATCAAATCAGATCATTCACAAGTCTTCATCCACTAGAGAATTCAGAATATCAAATCAGAGGGAGCAATTAGAACTTTATGCTATTGATAATTAAGCCACATGGGATGACCAAGTAGAACCGAAACATATTTGGTGTTGTTATCGTTTGCTTCACCTTTAGGTTTCTGTTCTGTTCTTTTTCCCTCCGTTGAGTATTGACCAACATGAATAATCATAAGTTGGGTATCATGTATAATGCAATGGTTTATAACTATTTGTATAATATGCCCCTGCACATGAACCACTCTGTGTTTGATATGTTGGTGTTTAGTGAGGCAGCTATGAAAAACAGAGCTTACATTTCTTTGGGGGGCTTGGTTTAATTGTGATTATTGCAATGATCCCAAGTCTAGGCACTTTGATCCACATTTTTATCTCTATTTTCAACTTTTCACAATTATTCAAAGTATGAGAATATTTGTACCATCACAACAACTATCTTGTGTATTATTTCTTTGATTGTTCACAATTGTCTTTAGATTGTACTAGGAATTGTTTCAGGGACTGCAAAGAATTATGTCAGGATTGAATATGAATATCTCTATGTTTCATGTTGTTAGAAATCTCATCCTTATTGTCTATTAGAAGCTTTGTATCCATTACAATTCATGGTTTTGTTGCTATTCTGAATATATTTGGTATCAGAGCTAGTAAGCTAAGCTGAACTTGTAAAGAAGTGTCAGAACACATAGGGGGCTAAATCTGTAGGGTTGGAGCTAACAGTTCACAAAGATATGGAGGCCCAGCTCTAGGATTTACGGGACTCCATCGCTTCTGCAGCTCACAAACAGGTAGATTTCCACAAAGACATGAGAACAAAATCTAATTGATCAAGAACTTCTGAAGAATATAATGGCGAAAAAACGACAATTAAGAATATATATGCACCCATCAAATCAGTATCCATATACTTTTAACAAATTATATTCTATTCTTACCCTATATTTTTTTTATATTAGTCCGCTCTTATTTGTCTTTGAACTTTAAAATCCAATTATAATCTTTAAATAAACTTACAAAAAACAAAATAATTATGAAGACAGCCAACAGCCCTCCTCCTCGCTGCCAGTGGCGGGTGTCGGCCCACTGCTGGTCGGGGACTCCTGTCCCCTCATCATGTCGATGACCTCGCTCTCTTCCCCCTCTCCTGCAAATTAAACCTTCTCTCTCTCTCTCTCTCTCTCTCTTTCTCTCTCTCTCTCTCACATGGTACCCTCCTTAATAAGCTAGTGCCGGGGACCTGGCTTGCCTCTAGATCGATGGCTACTAAATGTACTCAAGGTTGGAGGGGAATGAAAATAGAAGTGATTAAAGTAATTAACTCAACTATTATTTATCACCAAAACATAATTACAATTCAAATGGCCTTAGCCCTAACAATAGATGCATGCATATATGTAATTTCCATGCAAAGTAGGACATATATACACATGCAATTAATCCATCATCACGACACTCTCTAATCTCTATGTGCGTTTCTCAACTTCTCATCTTTGATGGGGAATTTTTCAACCATGACACACGAACTGTATACAATCAAGAGGGCGATCATCAAGTAAACAAGAAGGGTTTGGATTATGGGATACAAGAACTCTATTTTATATGTGAATTTAGACTCATACATCGTAACGAACATCAGTGAACCTGTTCTTGATCCACTTGAAGCTGTTTCTTAGGCTGGTTTTGACTTTACCTTCCATTGTAAATACGTTGTATGAGGCAATTCTCTTCTTCCTCTGAATTTCCGGATCACCTGATGTTGCAAACCCGTTTCCCTTCTGGGTCGGCCCGTTGAAGTTGTACGAATTCGAGTCCTCCCGGAACCCGAACTCGCCGGAGTAAGCTGAGGTGTACCCCGGGAATGACTTGCTCTTCTCCATTATCAAAAGCTAGCTAGCTAGCAAAAAGCCTTGTTAGGAAGCCCCTTTCTCAAGCTTCATGATATTTATATTATTATAGAAGCAATGAACGGTGGAGATTGAAGCATGCATGATGATCTAGTGTGGATGCAACCCATGTGTGATGTTGGTAGACTGCTTTTGGTTTGTCACTGTGGGGAAGGGAATCATGAGGGCCAGTGTAAGTGATGGTGTTGGGTTGTTGGTGGGCCCTAGTTGTAGGATATGCCATGATCGGTGATGGTTCACATGTTGGGATGGACACACATCACAACTACTTGGGGGGTCATGGTGGGAGTCGTGTGGGACCCTTTGGTCTATAAGGGTTGAAGTATGAGTATATCACTTTGGTCTAAAATTTTCTCACTCCCATTTTTCGAACTTGATTAGAAAATTTGGTTGCCGTAGCATTATTCGAAACTGAAGTATGTATACGTTTAGATTAGCGGGTTAGGGTTGACCATTTCTCGATATAAACACAATTATAACACAGCACACAAAGCATAAATAATTAATGATCAAATTAGTGTCAAATATAAGTAATACGATTATGACATGACAAACATGTTTAACTAATAATGTATAAAGAAAATTATTAATTTTCTCAAATTTTAATATTTATTATATGAGTCTTTATATAATTGTAGAAGCCTTTTTACATGGTTGTGTTAATGTCATAATTAAATTAACTTTTGTTTTATAAGTGATGTATAAGAGATCACAAAATATATCTGGTCAATCTGAATGCAATACGATTATAAACGACTTAAGTTAGAGTTGAATAATTCGACATAATTAATTAAATAGATTATATTAAAATTGATTAATATTATAAGCAAAAATAACAAGACACCCACTAACAAAACTTAGCACTTGTGATTTACATACATGTGTAGTCAGTTGGATGAGGGTGGCACATAGAAAGTCAGGCTGCCAGCTTAACCTTTATGAAAAGTGATGGGAGTCATCTCCGACTTTATGCTAATTGATGTTGGTTGCTGCTACCTCGGTGCTGTGTGGGCCTTCCTGTATTATGATTTGTGATGCATGCATTATATTCAACACTCATGCATGCGCATATTAATTAATTACCTAATTCTTTAATTTTTATTTGATTAATATATATCCCTTATTATAGTGCACATATGAGTGTATCCTTCTAGACTTTTTGTATGAGTGTATCCTATCTTCTTAGAGAAAATCTACTGTTGGGAATTAGGACTATCATCTTAGGGTAGGTGTAATGTCCCGTAAATTTTCCATTATTTATTTTGAAATTATGTTAATTTTTTAATAATTATTCATCCCTTGATTTATTTTGGTGGATAAAATTTATCCTCTTCTGAAGGAAGGACACACAAGTGGTCAAGGTAGGAAAGCAGATTGCATGCCTTGCTTGGTATCTATTTTAGTACCAGGTTTGCAATTTTAGCCATTGAATGAGATTAGAGAGAAAAAAAAAAAATGAGTAGAAATAAAAGGAAAAGCTAAAATTACAACTTTGATACTAAAACGGGTATCAAAGTATATATACAAACCCTGCTCGTCAAGGTAGGACCATATAGTAGTATAGTGCACATTGTGTAGACTTAAATTCGGAAAAAGGAATTATGAATTCTCAAAGTAGGATAAGTATTTTATATTATTTTATATTTTCATAATTTTAAATTTGGGAAGTTGGATTTTCCATAAAAAGATATGGAAGTAAAAATTTTGTTTTAAGGTATTAGATAAATAGTACTTAATGAGACGAGTACGTAAGAACTTTAGGAGATATTTCGGATAGGGGTGGGCATCAACCCGCCCACCACCATTTACCGCCCGAACTGCCACCCATTTAGTCTTCACCCGATCCACCCAATAGTCGACGGCTCGGATTTGAGTTTCCTCCTTCACCGCCCATCACCACCCGTTTAACCGATTATGCAATATAGGAAATATGATGGATGTATTTTACAAGAGTCATGAGCTAATAAAATTATTATATATTTACATAATTACTTTATTCATCACTTTCCTTACTTATATTCTTTAAGAAATATTCTTTTCATACTTTGGAGAGAAGATAAGTCCTTCTTTATGGATGAAATGGGGGTCATTAACATTATCCTAAGCATATACATAAATAATTTGCTTCAATTTTGGGAGGTTGGCATGCATATAAACTCACCCTCACCCTCTTTAATTTTCACTATTTCTAAACGGCTCACCCGCTACTGACTTGCTCCAACCCGCTCCCCGATTAACTTGCAACCGCCCGCCCATTGAGTATGTGGGTGGTGGCGGGTTGAGCTCCCACTCGACCCACCCCACCCAGCGCCCACCCCTAATTTCGGAATTCATATTTATTTTTGGTAAATTGAAAAAAATTTGGAGAATTTTAGAAAAGGAAAATATATATTTTCTTATTCAACACGCTGACCGAGTTGTAGGCCTCGACAATGGGCCGGGCCAGACAAGCTTGGCCCTGAGTTTTCAGGCTCGGGCCGAGCTCAGGCTTGTAGCATATGAGCCCAATAGGGCTTTAGGGCCGGGCCCGGGCCTCAGTGCACATTTCAGCAGCCCACCCGTCGGCCTTGGGCCCATAGGCCAAAATTGGGCTGGGCCGGGTATGCCCGATTGGGCTGCCCAAAATGGGCCTTTTTGTTCAACTGTTGCAGGTCAACAGTGGGCCGGGCCGGGCTTTTTTTTGTTCTAACTTTTAACTTTGTACAATAGATGCCAATTTAATGTTTAAAAATCAAAATTCAGATTGTAGGTATAGAAGGCTCAAATTGATAATAAACAAGAGCGGGAAATGCATCACTATAGAATGTGTACATCCCAACTAGGTTGGCACCTACACACCTATCTATTATTTGCATTTCCCATGTACATCCCAACTAGGTTGGCACATACACAACCCTCAAAAACATAATATTTTATTGAATTAATGCCAATAATACAATCTACAATTCTGGACAGTCCACAAGGCAGTCCACAAATTAAAAACTAAGTACTATGAAGTCCTCAACTCCTTATGCAGTTTACAAATTATAAAGTAAGCAAGTTAGAAACTTAAAAAAGATGCAGCCTAGACCTAAGTTGATGATGCAGCAGGGGAATGGCTCTCTTCAACAAGGAACTCGGGTCTTGATAGCTTGATGTTCATTAATTCTTCTGCACGGTCTTCATCTTGACTAGCGTCTTGCATTCTTGCTTTAGCTAAGCGCCAATCTTTGACACAGATTAGTGCTTCTATGGTGTTTGGACTCAAGCTAGCCCTCTTCTCACTCAGCACTCTATCACCTGCACTAAAAGCAGCTTCAGATGCTACATTTGTAGCTGGAACAGTTAGTAAATCACGAGCCATGATGGAAAGCACAGGATACTGTGTATCATGTGACTTCCACCATCCCAAAACAGAAAATGTAGACTCATCAACATCATCTAAAACTGGTGCATCAAGATAATATTGCAAATCAGAAGTAGAACTTAAAGAGGACTGAACAACCTTAGCCATTTTCAAGGCTCTCATAGCACTATTTTGAAATGCAGGAACAGAAACTAGTTCAGAACTACTAGAATTATGAGTGATTTCAAAAGAGACATGTGAGGATGCAGCAGGCGCATGTGACTTGTAATATTCATACAATTGAAACAAGGAAGACTTAATGCCATCAACCTTAACCATAATTTCATCTTGGCTACAACCAATAAGTTTTAACCATGTACCAATTGCCCAAAGTTTGAACCTAGAATCTATAAAGTTGCAAAAAAAAACACTTTAGGGAAATTTTCCCTATATTTATCAAATTTAGTCTTCATTGCAGCCACAGCAGTTTTAAATAAATCAATATGAGAATATGATTGAAATGCACATAAGATATCAACTAAACATATCAACACACGACTAGAAGTAGGATAATACACACCAGATAAAATTTTGGTTGAAGAATCAAAAATCTTTAAGAAACTACATACAAACTGAGCAACAAGCCAATCATGTTTAGTTGGAATATGCAAGTTTGTATTTCTAAAAGATTGATGCAGTGCTTGAACATATCTATGCAAGGCAGCCTTATATTTAATTGCTACTTCTAATAGTTCATATGTGGAATTCCACCTATGAGGAACATCATTATCTATGTTTCTCTTATCCAAACGAACATCAACACAACATTTTTTCCAAAGTTCATTTCTCTTATTGGAAGAATTCAAACTACGGACAATTGCAACAATTTTCTCAACAAAAGGACCCAAAATAGTCAAACCATCTTGCACAATCAAGTTCATAACATGAACACAGCAACGCATATGAAATATTTGTTTAGGCACATCATCAACCATAATAAATAAAGGCAGCAACTCAGCAACTACATCATTATTTGAAGCATTGTCGAGTGTAATTGAAAATATTTTATTGTGGATATGCCAAGAGTTGAGTTCCTCACTTATATGACTTGAAAGTGACTCTCCACTATGTGGATACTTAATCATTTTAAAACAAATAATCCTTTTATTTAAGTTCCAGTCAGAATCAATGAAGTGAGCAATTAATGACATAAAACCAAGTTTCTTTCTAGAAGACCAAACATCAGAAGTCAAACAAATTCTGCCTTCATATTTTTCAAAATAAGACAGCAACTGATATTTCCCTTCAACAAACAGTTTCATAACATCCCTTTTACAAGTTGTGGCAGAAATGCCTTTATATTGTGGAGTAAAGCCTCTTTGAATCATTCCTTTAAAATCATGTTTTTCCACAAAAGTAAATGGTAATTCTGCCCTAATTATAAAATCAACAACTTCTTTTCAAGCATTTTCCTCATCATAAACAAAAAGTGACATATTACCACCAGAACCAGATTGAAAAATCATTTGGTTGCCCATATTAGCTTTTTGAAATTCAAGATGCTTCTTATAATGACGAGTTAAATGAGTAGTACCACCACCAGAACCACCAGTTAAATGCTTCTTACAAAAAGTGCATTTAGCTTTTACAACAGACTCACCATTTTCAATTTCAATTATTTTTTCAAACCAGGTCCATACTTCACTTCTACCAGATTTAGTTTTAGAACTAAGGTCAATAATAGGGACAAATGGGGATTCACAATTTCAATTTCAGAAACACTTGGAATTGGGGGTTTAGGAACAGGTGGGGGTCTGGAGTGAGGTGTGGTTGGGGGGGAACCAATGGATTCAGGGATGTCTGCCATACTAGGCTCGGGTTGACTAGTACTACTAGGTTGAGACATCAAATAGAAACTCAAAAACTCAAAATTCAAAAATTGGTTAACAGAAAAACTCAGCAACCACACAAATCATAAACCCAACAACCACACAAATCAGAAACTCAGCAACCGCATAATTCAGAAACTCAGCAACCACACAATTCAAAAACTCAGCAACCACACAATTCAAAAACTCAGCAACCACACAAATTAGAACCCACTCACTCACAGTACCAGCACCACAGCAAGCACCAGCACAGCCACACAGGACAGCATCACAACAAGCTATCTTTTGCAACCCTAAAAAACAATAGAAAAGACATTGTTAGTGTAAAAAAAAAAACACACGTTAAAAAAAAAAAAAAGGGAGACATGGGGTAGGGGCTTACAGACTTACATTACAGACTTGTGGTGGGCTGTGTAGATGCCAGTAACCCAGGTTGCAAACGAGCTTGCGGTGGAGTCGCTGGTGCGATCTATGAAGGTGGGTTTGCTGGAGTGTGGAGTGTGGATTGTGGAGGGTGGAGATTTGTGGGTTTTAAAGATTTCTAGATTTGAGTCTCAGAACCCAGAAATCGAGAGTTTGAGAGATTGAGAGCTGAGAAAGTGAGTCTTTGAGAGTGAGAGATTTGAGAGTTTCACTATTTCAGAGATCGTTCAGAACTGAGAGAGATCGAGAGTTCGACAATTTGAGAGATGACAGAGAGTGGATATTTGAGAGATCGAGAGTTTGAGAGAGATCGAGAGTTCGACAGTTTTAGAGATGACAGAGAGTGAATATTTGAGAGATCGAGAGTTTGAGAGAGATCGAGAGATCGAGAGTTTTAGAGAGATCGAGAGTTTGAGAGATGACAGAGAGTGAATATTTGAGAGATCGAGAGTTTGAGACAGATCGAGAGATGAGAGATTGAGGCTTGCAGCGATGAAGATTTAGGGTTTGAGAGAGAGAGAGAAACGGCGCTGAAGTGAAGAGTGATGAACTGAAGAGATGAAATGAAGGTGAAGGTGATGATTGGTTGACCTGTTCTGCAACTGCAAGTAAGGTGATGTAGGCTTGCAGGTGCAGCGATGGAGATCTAGGGTTTGAGAGAGAGAAAAAGAGAAACGGTGCCAAAGAGATTTGTGATAAACTGAAGAGATGAAGGTGAGGTTTTAGTTTAGGGTTGCAAGTGAAGGTGAATCTGATGCAGGTTACAGGTGCAGCGAAGATGGAGATTTAGGGTTTGTGAGAGAGACAGAGAGAAACGGCGCTGATGTGATGAAGATGAAATGAATGAAACAAAACAAACAGAGGCTGATAACTAGGGTTAGAGGTGTAGGTTTTGATTCAGTGTGGTGAGGTGTATTTTAGTGGCTGAGCAGTGAGCTTGGCAGATTGGGCCCATTTCGGCAGATTGGGTTGGGTTGGGGTTTGGTCTGGGAGATTGGGGTTTGGGCTGTTTAGTGGCAGATTGGGGTTTCAAAACCTAAACCCTAAACCCTAAACCCTAAACCCTCACAGTACCCTCAAATTTAATTAAATTAACACCTAATATTAATAAGTTATATATTATAGTAAATTTAAAGTTTTATTTTTTAAACCTTATAAACTTATATAGTAAATATAAATTTAAGGCTTTAATAACCTAGCTATAAAATTATAAGTCATATAATATTATCATATATTATATGTAATAATGTAATACACTAATAATATGTCCTATAAGTTATATGTCATATAATATTATCATATATATATTATATATATATATATAATGCTATAGTTATATATACTTATATGTAACATATATAGTAACATATATAGAAAATTTAAAGTTTAAGGCTTATATGTAACATATATAGTAACATATAGTAAATATAAATTTAAGGCTTTAACCTAGCTATAAAATTATAAGTTTATAGTATATATATTAATAAGACTATAAGAAGAGCTACCCTAATGCTAATACTAATAATGTAATACACTAATATGTCAATGTCATATAAGTTATATGTCATATAATATTATCATACATTATATGTAATAATGTAATACACTAATATGTCTATAAGTTATATAATAATGTAATACATTATTATCATATAATAATCATTAATGTAATACACTAATAATATGTCCTATAAGTTATATGTCATATAATATTATCATATATATATAATATATATATATATATAATGCTATAGTTATATATTCTTATATGTAACATATATAGTAACATATATAGGAAATTTGGAGTTTTTTGGCCATAGTTAATAGTTAATAATTAACCATATTACATATTGGTAATTTTTTTTTTTTGGCCATATTGTCATGAAATAATTAGGTCCTATTATATAAAATAAATATACAATTAGTTTGGGCTTTTCGGGCCGGGCCTAATTTGGGCTGAATGGGCCGGGCTTAATCGGGCCGGGCTTAATCGGGCCTAAACGGGCCTAAATGGGCCGGGCTTCGGGTGGGCCGCGGGCTTGAAAATGATGGCCCAAAGCCCGCCCAAATAAATTNCCGGCCCTTTTTTGGGCTTTTTTGGGCTTCGGGCTCAATGGGCCGGGCGGGCTTCGGGTGGGCTTCGGGCCTTGGGCCAAATGGTGAGGCCTACCTAAAATCAGGGTTATCCCACTCCCTATAATCACAATTTCCACAATATTATAGAAAAGTTAGTTTTAGGCCCCATGAATTAAGCTCACTGTCAGTCTGTCATACACCAAGTATGATATAGCATTTGGATGTTGTAGCCTTGGCAACTCCTGGTCTGGCAATTCCTCATTCTATCACCATTCACACCTTCAATCCGTCCAAATCAAATCAATCTAATCTAACTTCATTAGTTTTGAGGATTTCAGCGTATTAGATTATATCTTTCAAATTCCAAATCATCAATGGGTAGATTTCCTTGTGAAAATCCAATCAAACGTTATCACGTCTTCATCGAAACTATTAGTTTTGCAACTCTAAAATCCCTGCATATAAAATCACTAGGCTGGTTTCCTCAAAACTGTCCCAATATATTTTGTCAAAACAACCCAGCATACGCTTAAACGTTGATGCATCACCAAGATATAGAACACGAAAACTAAGTAGAACACACTCTGCAATTTACATTCACATACAACACAACAAATGTCAATGTTACAAGTCGTTTCATATTTACATAGCGACCATTAAAAAAGAGAGGAAAGGAATATGATAGTTGAAAACAAAAACAGTACCACATATTACCGGCCAAATCCACCACTTTCTGGCTGAACTTCTCCATTATTCATCAGTTTATCAAGCACAACGTTAAGGTCAACTGACTGCCCATTCTCAGTCATTTTCCTCACTGTTGCTGTGACCATGTCCCTCCGGAATCCCATTGCTACAACCTTATCAATGACAGTATTGATCGGTGCGCTGTTTCCAGTCCCACCAGAACCTGACTCCTTAGCCACACTAGAGGCCATGGGTAATGCATATGGCAATACCTGGGCAGTTGGCAGTCTTGAAAAGCTGCTTCTCTCATAAGGGGCTAAGGTGGACGGCAAGACTTCCGAGTTTTTCATTTTTGAACCACTGTAGTGAGAAGGAGATCCACTTTGGGAATAAAAGTCATCAGAACTTGAATGTTGAACTGGTTGCATATGCCCATGGGAGAACTCAGGCCAGTGATTACTTGTAGATTGATCATGCGAACTCTGCAGGGAACCCACATACTGTTGTTGGGATGGGAGAGCCAAGTCAGGTGCATGAGAGGTTTCATGGATACTTGGTGGATAGCTTTGAGATACCCTGCATGGGGTTTCTCCAGGATTGTGAATCAATGAACCTTGGGCTTGTGGATCAACAGCATTGAAAGGCAGGTGCATTTGAGGCAGCTGCAGGAATTGTGAGGTTTGTGAAAGATGTGGTACCAGTGGATAAGGTTGATATGGTGCTGTGGGTGGTGGTTGTGACTGCTGAACTTGAGACATATAGTACATCTGAGGAGTGGATTGTGGATTTAACCCAGGTGGCGAGTAGTTAGAATCCACCTGTTGAACGAAAGGGATTTGAGTCTGAGTTGTTTGGGTAGGAATCTGTGCTGCAGGTGCTGGTGGCAAATGCTGATGGGGTAGGGTTGGGGGAACATTAGGAGGAAGAGAAGGAAGTGGTAGACAAGCAACGTGAGTTGAATGTGGTTGGTGGTTTTGTTGAGGAGAAGATGACAACACTTCTTGGGTTGAAATTGTTTGTACATTGCTCTGGTGGTTTTCCAATTGCTGGTGACCCTTTAACATTTGAAGCTTTGCAAGCTGCAGCTGAGCCTCTGATATCTCTTGTTTATCTCTCAAATCCTGCATACCACCTTCAACCTGCAGTTTATTTACAAGCAACATGAAGCATGTCAAGAAGCTGTTGACGCCTTACAGAACCTCCTGCACATGAATCTTATTGTTTTTTTTTCTCTTACAACAATACTTAAACCTAGTTTCTATGCCTTCAACATGAGTGTTTGTATTTAACAGATTGTGCTAATGGGACCTCTTCAGCATTTTATCATAGTTCAATAGATGGTGAATGTGCTGCTCCAGTAAATATGATCGGGTCACTTACAAGTTACAACATAGTCAACGGTATCGTGTTGTAATAGTAGAACTTATGGCATGCAAATTAAATTAGATAAATTCCCAGCCTAATTGACTATGAACCTGCAAAATATAAGCTTCAAACTAATAAATATGCCATCAACTTCTATGCCTCTAGCACCAAATTGTATCACCCAAATTCTCTGTCCTCTAGGTTTGACACATGTTGCAATACAACCTAATTGACCAGTTAAATAAATTCAGCAAAAAGATACTGCTGATATCAATTTATTGTTAGCTCTCTTTGTAAAACGATGAATGAAGAAAATCACAGTAACTAAGGTAATGAGCAAATTTCACAATACCTTTCTCAGAATATTCTCTATTTCCCTCAGTTTCCCATCAGTCCTCCCATAGTTAATTTCAGTAAAATCCTTCAAGTCATCAATGGAATTATCAAACAAGCGGAATCGAGTCTCCAGTTGTGAAACTCGTGCACTGAGACCCTCCACTGCATGCAGCAGATTGTCAGAATGCTGCTTCATCTTCTGATCAATCACTGAAATCAATGCTGAGTCCTCGGAAGGACCGACTCTCTTGCCGCCAGAATTTGCAAACTCAATGTGATCCATAGAGCTGCAATTCTGTGAGTCATAACAGTTCAATCACTTCAGCTCTACAACTTATTTTCAACAATATCTCAAATCAAACTAGATATTATTTTTGGGTAACTCTCACAAATTTTCATTGCACCAGTGAAAATCTATGCAGGCCATAATAATCAACTCGAACCAAGTCGCTCTACCATTTAATAACTATTTACAAACAATTCACAAAACGTACAAAAAAAATTACGAAATCAATTTGCATTTACACCCCAGATGATTATCAGTTCTCTGGTTTACATTACTTAACTAAACAGAGCTTTAAAACACTTAGCAGCTACTTTTACGGTTGGAGTAAATTCAGAGAGTGACTGTGTATATCAAAAGCAAACCAATTCCAGTTAAAACCCAAGATCTATGCTACTACCTAACACAGAAAGATGAAAAGTTTAGTAAAGGAATCCATCAGTTCGAAAATTTAGTTGAAATTCGAAATGCATACCTCGACGCGTGACTGCTGCGAAGCGAAATCTCGTACGGGGCGGAATTGGAAGCTGGAAATGAATTCGTCGTCGTCTGAAAGTTGAGAGAAATCGTCGGAGTGGGATCGAGAAAGTTCCATGACCTGCTTGTCCATGAACTCCGACATCTTCATCGTGCTCGGAGTTTGCTCCTTCCTTTCCCGCTATTTTCCCTCATATTTTCTGAGCTTCCAAACAGAGGATTATGTTATGGTTGTTAGCCCAACGGAGCTGTCACTTGATGTCATCGGAAAATTGACTTGCAGCTGAAGCAGAGCCGCAGATGCTGCTGCTGTTCTGTACTTGCAATTCTTCCATTTTCTTCTTTTGGGTTGGGTTGTTGGTGACTCAAGCCCAAACTCAATTATTATGAGTAGGCCCAACTACAGAGCTTGATTAATAAGCAGTATCATCAACTAAGTTATAATTATGGATAGAGATATACGATTTTGATAACCTACTTTAATAACAAATTGATATTGCCATAAACTTTTACTACAATATTATATTAGCATTTTACTGATAATAAATCAAAATTCAACCATTTAGAAAAAGAAAAAAGAAATTCACATTTCATTGGGTCAAGCTCAAATGTCAACAACATGGATAAACTACAAATCATTCCTTCACACTCAAAACAAGTACTCAACCACAGTTGATCTTGAAGAACCAGGCCAGGGCACTTGGACTGTGACCATCTGATCAACATAATCAAACTTCACAACATCTCCATCAATCTTACACTCACTTGGCTTTTCTGAAGCAAACACTCTCATCTCTCCACTACCCCTCACTCCAATTCTCACCAAATTTTCACCACCATCCTCAAATTCTAGTGACTGAATTGCAGCTCCAGTGTTGAGCATGTTCACCAACCCAATTGGAGCAAATTGGATCAACTTCTTTGGCAAGACTCTCACTGGAGAAACAGTGAGGAGCTCATAATCAAAAGGCTCAAGTGAGATCTCCACATTCTCTGATGGCTTCAAGAGCTTCAGCTTCTTTTCCTGGAACATGTACACAGCAAATACGTTCATTCCTTTGATTGAAATTGGGCTCTTCCCATTGCTCCATTCCACATCTTTTGGGCTTGCCAAGCAGGTCACTGACTTTGAGAACTCAGAGGCGCTTTTGTTACGCCTGGATTGGGGGCACCACCCTCCTCCTTGGCAATTGAATAGCCCTAAGACTCCTGTGTACTGGTACATGCAGAAAAACATCAAATTAGCCCAATAGCTAAAAAGGGTATCTTAGTTTTATTCTATATATATTATAATTTAAGTATTTGAAAGGAGAAAAACTAGAGTCAGTCGTTGATAGATCCTAGATCCGAACCTAGTTACATCCTATTATGAAATATCACTCATGTACGACTGACGCTAGCTTTTCCCTTTTAATGAGCATCTTAATTACTATCTTACTTTGTTGAGGTTCCAAATCTTGAGCATTGTTTTGCCGTCATGCAAAGGGTCTTCAAATAGGGAATCCCTAGTGGGAAGTGCATAGTGTTGGCATCGCAATATGGACCCATCTGGTAATGCAAGGGTCTTAAGAAGCTTGAAGTTATGGTTGCCAACAGAGTCACTGATGTAGATTGGTCCTCCAGATATTGCTCTTGAAGCAGCATGGAATTCAGCACAGGGGTGTGTGGATTGAAACATGTCCCAATCTGGGTGTATGAAGTTTCCCATCCACATGCTGTTGTAGGCACAGTGCACCATGTGACACCCTTGTAGCCAATATGTCCCATTTGGATCCCCAGATGGGTCAGTGCACCAAAAATCATCTCCTATATAAATGTATGAACATGAAGAAATTAATTAGCACCTGTCTTCTCTCATTTTAGATCCAATTAACTTAATTTAAATCACTTTCCTTAAAAAGACATGTATGTGGTACATACCAACACGTCCAAGTGAAATGGCCTCTGTTCCAAGGAACATGAAGTCATTGCAGTGCTCCATGCTAGCAATCACTCCATTGCCTTTGAAATGTTTCCTAACGGAAGCAGTGAGTGCCTTGTAATAAGCTTTGGCCACCTCAATCCGACCACCAAATTCCTCGGATACCATCTCAAGTAACTGAAGTACCATCACACCCAATTAAAACTTCAACTACAATTTGAACCACTTTACATAAATTAATTTAAATATTTACTCATAAAATTATCAATTTAAACGCTAACAAAATAATATTTTGTGATGTGTTCATTAATGCGGTGCACGTGACGTATTAGTTTGCCGGCAAAATATTAGGTGACGTATCTATTTAAAGCAAAAGCCAGAGAGTTGGAGAACTTACGTGTATGACGTCAACCTTGACACCGTCAACCCCCACCGCTTGAAGATGCGAGTGAAGCCCCTCGTACATCTTGTGGGCCATCTCCGGCGGAACCAAACCCACTCCATTATTGACGATCTTATCCACCGCCAGATCCTCCATGGTCATCTGCAAACCCGGCGACAACTTAGGCCTAATGACCCTACACTCGGGCATGCCCGGGGTATTGGGTCTCAGCCCACCCCAATACCCACAAAGGGCATGCCAAACATACACATGCTCTACGCTCCCAAACTCCTCTTTCAGGTCTCTAATAAAGGCACCCATGCCCTTACCAGGGACACTACTATCCCTCCCTCTATACTCCCTAAATTTGTAATTCTCTTCTAAATTTATGAGCCTGCATGGCATTTGCTCACCAGCGGCCGTTCGGGCCATGCTGTGTGGGTGATCAGTAATTGGGTCATCATCGTGGCAAATGGACTGCCAACCATCATCGATTAGGACCAGTCCTGGAGGGCACCCACCCTCCACTAGGCCCTTCACACCCTCCCAAACCCCCTGAGGGTGCACCATAAGATAGAATGCATCCCATGTACACCAACCAAACTTGTCCACTATACCTGGTGGGTTTTTCTCCTCGAGTAGCTTGAAGGTCCCTAAGTGGACCCTCACCACCTTCATGGCCTCGGTGACTAGACGGTACGGGTCGTCACCCACGTGCATGTACAAGCAGCTCCTGAAGCTCGACCTCTGGACACGCGTGGATCCGCTCTCCACGCACATGTCCACGTGGTCGTTGTTACCGGGGCCCGGTTGCAGACAGGCCCTGAATGAACCTTCTAGAAGCGGAAGGAGGAGAACATAAGGGCGGCCGGAGTCGTCGTTTTTATCAAGGATCATCATCTGGGTCTCGTGCTGCACGTCGTTGCCAGTGGTGCCGATCCAGTGGGTGGTCCACCAGACCTTGAAGCGGAAGATGCTCATGAAGCTGATGCCGGAGAGCTTGCCGAGGGAGACGACGTGGCGGGAATTGGGGGTGTCGGAGTGGAAGCCGACGAAGCAACCGACAGAGTTTTGGGCCTTGTCTGAGGAGATGAAAGGGGATGGGGTGGCTATGATGTTTGGGGGGACTTGGGTGAGGATTGGGTGGCCATTAGCAAGAAATTGGGTTCCTTGAAGAATGATTGAGAGTGGGGAGTTGACATCGACAAGGCCCATTAAGTCTAGGGCAGCATTCTTACTTAAGCTTGGAGCCATGGTTAAGCTTAGCTAGGGAGCTAGATAATTAAGAGAGAGAGAGAGAGAGAGGTTGGTTAATTTTGATGATTAAGAGAGGTAGTAGCTAGGGAGGGGTTTATATAGAGATTTGTAAAGGGGGGTAGTGTTGTGTCATGAGTGAAATCTAGAATGCCAAGTGTGGAGACATCTTGCGGAAGAATGGGAAGAAATTAACAATCTACAAGTTGCATACTTTACTTGCATGGACTGAAATTTTGCTTTAATTTAGAAGTGATGGGACAACACCAGTTTCTAGTGAAAACCGACTAATATTTACACGTATTAGGGTCATGAAATTTAAGCTTGGTCTAGCTTTTAGCTTTTTATATCTTTATTTATTTATTTAGAGTACAAAATGTGGCTCAATTAGCTTGCTAGTCGATCTCTTTTTGTTACAAGGTTTTAATTTTCATCTGAGCTGATCAAGACGCGCTCCTTAAATCATGTCTTTCTCGAGAGAAATAGGGTTGCTGATGGACTTAATTGCTTGTATATTGGTCCTTTTTTTAGCATTAGGCCTTACTGTTTTTAATTGTAAATTGATGACATCTTGAGCATATTTAAATGTCGTTTTGTGGATTAGTTGTTTCGGGTTAGACAACATATATATATTCTATGAAAATCAGCCATACATAATATATATATATATATATATGCTTGAAATAGTCCCCTCTTACGATGCGTAAGACATACATATATAGTAACCAAGCAATTGGTCATAGTCATAGATGCTTTAAATTGTGATGTGAAACAAAGTGAGTGTTGGGAATTTGGGATCCAGACAATTACCAAGATATGCTTTGTGATGTGAAAGTGAGACAAATTGTAAGGCCTGGAGTCATGGCTGTTTGTGCCTTGCTTATCAAGTTTCTTCTTAATTAATTTGATAAAGTACAAGTTACAAGTTATAAACCTATACCTATGCCAATGAATTCCGCGAGTTGCCAAAGAAAAAAGTTATAACAATGAAAGAGAAGTAGTTAGTTAATTAATTAATTATGTGGGTGGAGAAGATTGCATTGATAGAAAATTAAAGATGATCATTGGGGACCATTTACTGTCTTTAACAAGCTAGCGAGGGTTTAAAGTAAATTCATGCATGGGTCCACAATTGATGTAATAATCATCTTTTTTGATTCCTCTTACTGTTGTAATTCCGTCTTTATTCGAATTTTCTGGGTTAATTCAATGACTTTTCTAGATGTTTCTCCTTGAGCTTAATTCTTTACCCCATTCTCCGAACCAGATTTCTCCAAAAGCTTCATGGACCCTTCTTAACTTCAATGGTTTCCTCTTTCACTTTTTCTTATACTTCTTAATTATGTGGCATATAATTAAAGCATGAACTTTCTTCATGAACTTTAACTAAATCCACAAGGAAAAGAAAATAAACCATCGATTGGTCCCCCTACATAAACTCTGAATAATTCATTTGCAACAATAATGTAAAAAAATAGAAACATTAAAGAAAGCTAGGAGAAAATACTAGAAAATTATAGAGAGTACTTCATATGGAAGATACATGAAGTGCATGCAGAAGTACCATAATTAACCACTAAACCAATACACAAAATAAAATGAATTAGCACCAATCTGTTGGATGCAGATCTTGTGGACGTGGACGGTGGACCTGATTGGAAATTAATTGTGCATGACGTAATCGAGCAAAAGAGAGAGAAAGAGAGAGGTGTTGGAAAAATATAGGTCTTAAGTTGTTAACGGGTTCATGTTTAACACTTGTGAGTCAAGTGATGCCACAGGCGGACACCTCATGAGCCTCTGTTACAGCACACATGCAAAGAACAAATGCCACTCTAACTGCAACGCCTTGGCCACGTCGACCATTCATGGGCCCCACTCAACTACAACTCCAACCCCGTTTCGGTGCTTCAGGGTCACAAAGTACAAACCTCAAATCCGTTTTCACATCGCGTTGGCCGTACGTTCGTCCTATCGAATAACAGCCTCTGTGTTAAGTTGTTAACGGGTTCATGTTTAACACTTGTGAGTTAAGTGATGCCACAGGCGGACACCTCATGAGCCTCTGTTACAGCACACATTCAAAGAACAAATGCCACTCTAACTGCAACGCCTTGGCCACGTCGACCATTCATGGGCCCCACTCAACGACAACTCCAACCCCGTTTCGGTGCTTCAGGGTCACAAAGTACGTTCGTCCTATCGAATAACAGCCTCTGTGTTGTCATGCCTCATGCAAGTCCAATCAGGCTTAAGGCTTGCCCAGTTTCAGTCCAAATGGGCCCATACAAGCCCAAACTAAGCCCCAATCAATTTCTCGTTACGCAGGCGGTCGCTGAATCCTGTTCGCGCCAGCAAACCGTCGTGGAACTGTTGGCAAAGCCGCCAATGAAATACCCAATTTGCCCATTAGGCTCTCCGGCTCTATGGGTCTCTCTCTGCTCATAGAGATTAGTGAGCGAAGGTTTGGAGGCAGAGAAATGGAGACTCCCACTTCCACGGAACCCGATTCCCAAAACACCCAAAACTCGTTTGTTTGGGACGAGAGCTCTCAGCTGTATTTCCATGCCGGTAGTGGATTTTACCACGACCCAAATGCTGGTTGGTACTATAGCACCCGAGATGGTCTCTATTACAAATTCGAAGATGGGAATTACGTGCTTCTGCCCTCTCACCAGGTAACCTCTACAGTTTTGAGTCTTGGCTGATTAAATTGTTGTTGGTGTTGTTTTGAAATTTATGATTCATCTCTGTCTTTCGTATTAGGTGGAGTGATTTCTAGTTTGGTTGGGTAAATTCTTTTCAGGCTGATGATTCAGTAACAGATGACACCCAAGTGAGTGTTTCTGAGAATCCCATTAAAGAAGAAACATTTGTGCCTGTTTCTGACGAACCCGTTGTAGTTTCAGGTGTGGCATTGCAATTCCTAATGCTTGTGTTGTGTATATATAATTGCAACTCAGTATTTATATAATTATGCATATGGGGTGCACATACAACACAAGTGTTGTGCCCGTTATCTTCATTTTATGGATGGGAATGGAACTACAATTTAGTTTTACTATTCCAAAATATTAGAAATTAATGTTGCCCTTAGTTCAAAGCAATGAACTTATTTTATTTATATTTTTTTATGAACAGGCATCACAGAGTGCAGTAGCAGTGATATGGCCCCTCCTCCCTCAGAATGGTAATTTGCTACCCACATTTCTTGTCCTCATCAATTTAATTGCTTGGTTGAATGTTTTCCTAACTCGGGTTATTTGCTTCTTTCTAGGTTAGAAGATACGCTTATTGATTTTTATTTGTCTGGTTATTCCAACTTAGAAGCCAGTGCTGCTGATGGTAAGACAGTCTTTCCCGAAACAGATGTTGAGTTCGGAGCCAATGGTTTGTCCTGATCCTCCTTCGCATTTTTTAAATAAAAGACTACTACGGTTGGAGTAGGATTTGAATGGGGTTTTTTCGGTGGAGCTGCAGGGAAAAATGATAGTCATGAGCTCCATAAAGGTGAATTGATTGCAGAAGACCATCTTGCTGTAACTGAATCAAGTGAGAATGTTGCTGATGAAGGTATTGCCGCTATTTTGCTTCTAATTATTGATTGCTTGATATCCACCTTCGTTTTTATATGCAGCACTGGTGACTGGGTCTGTTTCTGTCTATATTTATTGCCTTTCATCCAACGATAACACCTGTTGCATGAAATATATTTATAAACTGTGCATTGAAGCCATTAACCAGATGAATGTGAATAAACCAGTCTTTTCTTCTTCTTTTTTAGGCAGATATTCTGTAGGGTTTTGGTCTGTCCGCCATATAAATATATGTAATTTATAATTATGGCCCACCTGTTTCGGAGATATTGAAACAGATAAGCATATTTGGTACAGGTGTTTCACAGGAAGAAGAGAATTGGCGAGCCCAGTATGGTCAGGTCATTCAATCTGCTGAAGTGCCAATACCGGAGTTTCCAGTAATAAATTTATGGGACTGGGCAATGATCAAAAAGCCCAGAAAGGATGGAAAAGGTGAGCTAACGAGGCTTGTTGGGAGATTAGTGAAACGATCTGCTAAGGTCCATCCCTCTATGCCTTCTGGTGGTGGTCGTCTAAAAACTTCTCCAATATGTGAAGTGCATCTTGATCTGGTACAAGTTAAAACAGGTTTGCATTTGCCTCTACCATTTGGCAACATAAAGAAAGGATTATTTTTAATATTAAATCCTTGAACACATAAGGTCTGTGTTCTGTATGCAAACATGTGTTTTCAGTTAACAATTGTATAATTTGATGATTACCTGCAACAACCTCTGTGATTCTTTCAGGAGAAGTCTATAAGTTGCGGAGTCCCAGTACGAAATATGTAGCTTCCTTGTCAACTTATGATTCTTCCAACCCAACCAAAGATTGGGCATTCCCTGAATTATCTATCAAGAAACAAATTCTACCGCTCTCAAAATCCACTGTAAACAGTGGATCAAAAACTGCAGATGGGGTGGCAGTCAGCAAAGATTCATCTTTGTTGCCAGACCCAACATATGAAAAGGTAACTTGGGCAATGGTCAATGGTTGAAACTCTACCTTTCTTGTTAGACCCCTACGTGAATGTGTCAAACAAATTTTGAATTTGGGTTGAGTGGCATGTTCTATAATCTGTTTATACTCTTCCAGATTCACATGCAGTATGGTATGGTGCACAAGTTACAGTTTGTTTAGATTTATACATTATAAGATGTGGAATATATGCATTTCTATCACAATTTGCACGTTCTCCTCATTATTTGTCTCCTGTCAAATTGTCAGCATGAAAGCTATGAATATAGGGATAGAGCTGCTGATAGAAGAGCCTTGCATGGTGGTTTTGGTGTGGGTCCTGGACAAAAGAATTCACTAGTTGGTGATAGTGATCTGTCATCATCTCTATCTAGCTCTACAGAGGAAGCTGCAGCAGAGGCCTTGAACATGTCATTCGGAGTTGGTAGTTATGCCAGAAAAATTTTAGAAGGCATGGGCTGGAAGGAGGTAATTTTGTTAATAGTATTCTGAAGTTGTCCAGCTATTTTGTGTTCATTTTCCCCGTTACTCTAGCCATTGCCATTTTGGAGCCTTGGAAAACTAACCCTTTTGTTCGTCCTATTTGTATGCGTGCAGGGGGAGACGCTCGGCAAAACTACAAAGGGATTGGTAGAACCTATTCAAGCACAAGGCAACGTTGGTAGTGCTGGATTAGGGTGGCCTCAGGGAAGATTAAAGCATTGATTAAATGACTGGGCACATCCAACAAATGCAATAACGGGCCTTGTCTATGTAACTTATGTATAGGCCTTTAATGTGTCAATGTGCTAAACTTACGTAAGAGAGCTTCGATCCTGATTTAGTCTCATGATAGTTACTCACGAAGGCACAAACCTTACCAGTCTGGCAATTCAGGCTCTTAACTTTTTTGACAGGTCCAAGTATTTGCTGATTTACTCGGAGCCTGCCTCATGGAGATATCTTCAGTGAGATAATCAAACTTTCTTGGGCAGAGAATGTTTAGTTTCGAAGTTTGCCCATTGACAAAGAACCATGTTGTTCTCTCTTTCGACTTGTGAGAAAAGATCCACACTTAGGCCAGATTTACAGTTGTATAGTATGATATTATTATACTCATGTAATTTGCAGTTTGCAATCCAAATTATAAAATTTATTTAATTGGATAAAGTTGAATGCTTGCAGATTACAGCAACAAATAAAGATTGGTCTTTGATTGAATGGACGGCCAACTTTCACCTTACAAGAAACAGCCAAGAATTTAACTGAATATGCCAAAAATTGTTTCTCATTGAATAAAACTAACCGGAACCTTACGCTTCACATTAATAGTAGATCCAGGTGAACGGGTTGAATAAGCTACCAGTTTTTTATACAAAGTAATTAGCGTAGTTTATGCCTGAATAAGCTAATTAGAAGCTAGTTTGGTGGGCTTGAATCTCTACCCTACAGACAGCAGCTTGTAATTCGGCATAGAGTTGGCCCATTTCAGAGCTGCTGCACATGCAAATAAAGAGTGGGAGTAACCACTCACCCTCTGAGTCTCTGACCAAGGGTACGCAGAAACACTTCAAAATGATGTAATTCCACTTGGTTACTCAGTTTCAAAACTTATTTTCCCGAAAAAATATAGTCTATGTTAAATGTACATACAAAGGAATTATAAAAAAAGATGATATCCTACAATGTCTGTTTTTCCTCTTGGCTGTTGGCTTCCTCGGGTACTATCACTTCATCGCTAACTTTCCTACTATTAGAATCTGGATCCTCTTTCCCCTCCTCCGTTGAGCTCTTCTGCTGCAGCTCTTGCTTTAACCGTTGGATCTCACAATCTTTCTCTTCTAGCTGCTCTTGCATGATAAGCACCTGCAGTGGAAGATGCTTTAAATACTGATTCTGATCAAGTAGCAATTTCACAAGACTTCTCTTGATCACACATCATGAGTTCAGAATATCTAAAACAACTAAACAAGTCACAGGTTGACTGTTATCCAATCACTCATACAATCCAGTAAACAATGATAGGACTCTAAACATCTATCTGAAGTCAATAACATGGGACGGGTGACCAACTAGGGGATTAAGTGTGACCCAGAGAAATGGTCTAATACAATTACACGATCAATATATTTGTCAAAAGAATTTCTTGATAATCATACAACACACTCACAATAAAGAAACAAATTGAATTGTACATCTTTGAAAACTATGATGACGTAATGAACCCCGTAAACCAATAAATGACAAAGTAAAGGGAATCAAACCATTTCATTTGATCTTTCAACATCATTCGTGAGCCCCTCCATATGATTGTGCAATCCTGTAAGCAGAAAAACAATAATTGAATCATTAAGACATCAACCAAACATGTTAACCAATATTCAGATGCATAATTGCATATGAATTCAAAAGTTGTTAAGAAAATCAGTATCAGCGGATTAATTCTTTAAGGGACCTGTTACTGTTAGTTTCATAGCTATAACTTATATAATGACATATACAGTCACGTTAAGAACTATAGTTCATAAAGATAGAATGCCAAATAAGATCTTATGAGGGCATTGGAATTACCAGTTAGCATACACATTCTACTAATCTGAATGATAACTAAAATGTCAATTGAATTATCACTGACCTTCAAATTGACTTCTGATTTCTGCATTTTGAGATTTCTGCAGAGCAAGTTTCATAGATAATTCATGCATCTGCAGACCACCAATATCAGATCATATTAACTAGATGACCAATGGATAGTATAAATAAAGGGAACCTTTGCTTTGTAACCATGCACATATTAAGGCATCTAAAATATTTATTTCTCCCCTGTTTAGTGTCAAAATCAGTAATAAAGTTGTAACTTGTAAAGATGATTATTATTATTTTTTTTTAATATACATCCCTTCCCATAACCTTGAAAAGACCTATTAAAATGTGTGCAGTGACATATAAATATCCTCTATCAATTTCTCAGACCCTCGATAATGAAAAAACAAAAAAAAGTTGCGAGGAAACAGATAAGATGTCAATTGTAGGATGAGGATAACATTAACATTAACATTAGGCACTGAATGCATATAATAACATCATATATATAGCGGATTCAACAAGAGAACCTTTCCCTCAGAAGCTTCATTGCCGATCTCCTCATTTTCCTCTTGCAGGGTCCTGCATTTAGCCATTAACTGCTTCCCCATCTTGCTTGTTGGAGTAAATTGGACAGCAGCAATATTATCATTCAACTCCTTCACTTTTTTCTCCTTTTCCTCAACCAAATTCTAACATTATGGAACCACAAGAAAACAGAAAGAGAAGTTATCTATAAATATTGAAGGAAAAAAAAAAACATTTTCTTCTAGTCTCACAATTGACTTCAAATTATTTTACACGACAAATAGGAGGTGAAGGTGATGTATATTAAAAAGCATACAAATTTATCCTCTTATCTTGCCATTCTAGGTGCTTTCTTAATTTTTTTCCTTTGTCAAGCTCTTTTGCTTTCTTCTCACATAAGGAGAGCCCTCCCTTTTAGTGTATTTCCCCTTCTTACCAAATAATTTCTTTATAAATACCCAAAAATTAAAGAGGACATGCGCTACATAAAGAATAAATCTCATGTGTTACACCCACATCATATCACTTAGTGGAAACTTCAATAGATTAAGAAAATAACACATAATGGGTGTGAAGAACTATCTCCAACTCTGATACATCCAACTTGAATAAAAGGGAACAGACATATGAATGTATGTTATCAACTTTACCAAAATTTAGACAGAAGTCCGAAACTTAAGAGCACAAACCTTTAAACGAGTAAACTCTTCATGAATTGCTGGATCAAGTAACAATCTTCTTGCCTGTACAAATTATCAGGACAAAAAATTCAGGCCACAAGCAATTGGAATTTTATTGCAGATCTGAATTTCAAGAACTTGAGGTAGGAAATTGTGAAATCATAAAAAACTGAAGGACTATTAACGTACCTGCATTGATGGTGGCTTGAGTTGAGCTTTAAGATCCCGAACTGCAGACTGTAAATACATACAGAAGTTTATATCACGTATACACTGCATTTACAAGGAATAGACATGCAAAAGATACTACCTTGAGCTCTGCAATCTCCTGCTCCCGTTTTGCAAATGTGACAATGAAAGCAGCTTCCTTTTTCTTTGCTTTCTCTAACTGATAATACAAACAATACATGAACAAAAACTCATATTCCTGACGACTTATGAAGAGAAACAATGAACACTAAACCTGTTCTTTCAATGACTCCTCGGAGTTTTTCAGGGTCTGCAGATAACTGATGACCAATTTAGGATCTACAAGGACAGGTTAAAATCACTTTTTACTGGAAATACAAAAGATGCATGTAAAATGAACTTAGAAGAAAATATAATTTAACCTGACAATACATAATAAAAAATGATAGGCAAAAAATCGAAACACCCTAAAAGGCTAGTATGGGACTAACCAGGAGAAGTCCCAGGAGTTATAAAGGGTTCATTCTGAAATGAAGAATGCCACTTTCGAATCTCGAATTTTGCAGCTTCAAGTTCCGTCTGTAACCAAGAGAATCATAATACAAGAACAAAGAGTGCATTTAACCGTATGGAAATGAAGAAAAATATGCGTTGGGGGGGGTGGGTGGTTGGGATGGGTGGTGGGTGTGTGGTTTAGAAGTGAAATAATGAATACATACCTGGCACGTTGCAAGAGTATCTTTACAGTTTTGTAGACTGCAAAACAAATTGCATTAAAAAAATTAGGACCTAAACAAAATGCAATTCAATCTAACTGCCAATGGTACAGAAGTTTGATCAGTAAACAATAAATCATTCTAGATTTCAAAATACCTCTCACGAAGAGACAAAATCATTCCTGTTGCAACACCAGGAGCAGTTTCTTCAACTTTCACGTTACCCTACATCATAAATAAATCACAATGTTTTTCCTTAAATGTTACAAACAATAACCGAACAAAGGAGAAAAAAATGAATCTATACTGAATCCCCTTATGTAAGCAAGCAGATATACATTACCTCTGAACAACTACGTTTTCTCCCCTCCCCACCCCCAAAATTTCTAAAGTACACATCAAAGCTGCATTCTGCAATACTTTGTGTCTTCGCCTAAACCTTTCTCTCATATTTCACGCACAACTTTTATACCAAATTACCAATATTATTGTGAATCCAGGACAAGTACAATCATGACTTTGATATTCTTTTATACAGTTTCAAACTAAATATTAAGAAAATAATAGAGATACACATATACACACATTTACAAATAATGCCTTAAGATTTAACATTTCGAAGAGCTGCTAGGAAATGAATGTGAATGTACCTTTTTTGAGCCAAAAAAATCGTCTTCTTCGTCCTCAAGATCTCCAAAGCTTCTCTTAGCTCCTAAATTTTCCAAAAATAAAGGAGAAAAAAAGTAGAAAAAGATAAAATATCAATAAGCAAATTCAATCGCACATTGAGAGCCAGTGTTCGGTTACAAAGAAAGTGACACTTGCCTGACCGCCTGGCACTGTGTGCTCCAGAAAAATCGCCTCCGAAATCATCATCCTTTGTTTAACAAAAATGCATTCGAATTAATCACAGAAATTACAAAAAGTGGAAACAACTAATCCCTAAAGTTGGGGAAACTGAAGCAGTAGCTAAGGGATTGGAGAGAATACGTCATCGATACGAGCGTGGGAAGCCATGGAATTTGAAAACCCTAGCACTTGATTTCACAGGGAGAGAGTGATAAACAGCTAAAGAATAAACAAACTGGCGTCTGTAAATTCGAAGCCGAAAGTACAACCCTGTAAATTTTTTTTTTAGGTAAGAAAGTACAACCTCTCAATGCAGTGAAAAATTGAAAATCAGAAACAAAAGGATTGGGTCGGGAGGGAACAGTGTAAATCAGGTGTGTGCGGTTCTAGCTTTTGAGTTGCAGACTGACCGCCTTAGTGAAGAAAATTTCAGGCCCATACTAGCCTTCAAGTTGGCCCATTTATTTTAATGGGTCTATTGGGCTTGAGAAGAGCTATAACTAGCCCAACTTATATTGGATCATGAATGGTTAAACCCAACTTTACTGAAATTTGTAACAAATGCAATACATTTTTTTTTTTTTTAAATACAAAGGATGAAAAAGGAGATTGGGGGAGATTCTAACTTTGTTCTTTCGAAGCGAGGGTAAATACTCTATACCACTAAAGCTAAAAGTCTCTAAGAATGCAATGTGAAAGTGAAGTTGTAAAATTGCAAAAGATGTCATGTATGCTTCTCTATGACGTCTTTACAATAGAAGTTTCATGAAATTCTCGAGTGATTGTTCTTTTTAACATGAGATGATCATATACCCGTGCAATAAAATTAATATATTTGTTTTAATAATTGCATTTGAATGAATTTGTAAACCACAATATGTTAACTAGTATTACCATCACATATACATACAATCATTTTTCCAAAATAAATCTCTCTTTAATTGAAATTTATCCAAGAAGCTATTGCAATTCAAACTTAAAAAGTCTAAGATACTCAATAATTTATCATCATCCCACCTTTGAGAATATATGTTGATGGAGTTGCTGTATCCTACATACAATAAGTCTATAATCCACCCACCAAGAATGGCAAACACATTATGCTGTCTTTGAATGTTTATTGGTCTGATTTCATGTCTCCTTTTCCACCACCCTAGCATTAACAGCCATTAATTCATGTGGTTGATTAGTGACCAACAATGTGTTTGGTGATTTTTTTATTAGTGTCGCTAACAAGGAGGTATGTCCATCTTCTCAATCAAGCCTCATGCGAGGTTACATTAGCATCCTAGCTAATTAAGTAGATACCTAATATATATATACATCTCTTCCATGGACTTAATTAATTTGATTTTAATTAAAATTTCAAACCCCACATCGTGTTGGTTAGATAAGGTTCATTCAAATATATGGAAGATGAAGATGAAGATGAAGATGAAGACAAAGTACCTTTTTCTCCAAATCTTTTTAATTCCTTGTTTAACATAGATGATAGGTCGTAATTATTTAATTAATGTTAGTTAATTAATAGCTTATAGTATATAAAGGAGCAAACACTAGGCTCAATTGTGTCTCACTCTATCCCGTGATTGACTCACCTGTGAGGGGTCCATTAATTTGTGATCCCATGGTTGGTTTGAGGGCACGTGGGGGTAGCACTCAGCATCATCCAAGTGAAATATATATATATATATATATATAATATATAAGGTTCTTTTTCAAGTAAACCTTTTTCTTAATCTTCATGGATGTGAAAAAGGGTTGGTTGATATATATGATTGATCTGAGGAAAATTGTGGGGTTTGTCGGCAATGGGAATTTTCATATTTTCAGAATATGAATCAATTCAGGGTGTGAAAGTTTTGTTGAGGGAGGAGCTGAGACATCTTTTTGGCACTTCGGCCCTATCGATTTCTTTAGGCCAATTTCAATTTTATTAATTATCTTTAATTAGGGGGAAAATGTGCCATAATTGGTTTTAAGTCAATTATGGGTTGTTGAAATAATAATATAAAATCAATTTCTTTGGTTAGGTAGAGAGGTTGTGCTTAAGCTCTCGCAGACTTCTTTGACAATATTGATTAGTACTAAAAATGGGTGGAGTTGTTGGTGATTTACTTGCAATATTAAACATAATTAGAACTAAATTATTAAACTAATTATAAAGTTTAGAAAGAAGACAAGACAAAATATTGGGTTGATCGAATTTTAGGCTTTTCTTTTCGTCTACTAAATATAACCTTTCAGTCTGAATGTTTTCCACCTATATATATATATATATATATATATATATCCTCCCCCAACACGCAACTCCCCAAAGAAAAAGAAATATATAATTATACCAAGGTATATTTCTCCTTTACTTATTTCAAATTAATTTTGTGTTTTAGTGCTTAACTATAATATAACATATTTTGTGCAAGAGAATATTTGAATGGTTTGCTTGCTAAATATAACATATTCGATACGCACAATATATATACATATGCTGATATGCATGCAGAAGATCGAGGATGATTAGTTTTTCCAGGAAGATTCAAAATAATATTATAACATGGAAGTCTAATTAAATTAATGACTTAAACAAAAACACATTATTTTGATAGGTCACGCCCACGACTAAATTTCAAATATAGTTTGAATCTTTTGTCACCGGTAGCTTTCCTTCTTTATCTTTTGTATCCTACAAGCATGTATCATGCATGTGTTAATTTTGTCATATAATATTAGGCTATTAGCTCATTTTTTAATACGTTTAATTTTAATTGGAATATAGTAATTGTTTACGTAATATTTTTTATTATTATTGCAAGAGAGAGAGAGTTCGAACCGAGTGTTAGAAAGAGAGCTTTTATTTTCGACCAACTAGGTCAATCTCAGTTCACAATTGTCTAGGTAATATTATAATAAAGGAAGTCTTGAATTTGAATTATTCATTCCTAAATTCTATTTAAACGTATGCTCTCTACGTAGATCCAATTGAATGTACTGTACATATAAAAAATACAATAGTTGTCTAACAATATATATGAATCAAATGGAAAATAAAAAAAGGGGATTCAACTAGCTCAACTTTATTTTGCACTTTTTAGCATAGATATTATAGCTAGGTAGCTAGCATATATGCCAAGAATATATTGGAAGCAAAGTTAGGGCAAGATTGTGCATATATGTATATGCGCCAATGTGGAAAATGAAATGAAGTGAGAGAGAGAGAGAGAGAGAGAGTTGAAGCAGTACTGCTTGTAGATGTGTGGCATGTGATGAGAGGTGTAAGCAAACTGGGAAACACAATGGGTCCCTTGTGCAATAGCCAGTTCACACTCCATTGTCGAAGAGTCAACTTCATTGTTCTCTTTTAGTCCACCAAAGCCCCAACATCCCCCATCATTTCATTTCTCAAACACACACCATATGGAAAACCAAAATTCCCAATCGCCCATGGGGACAAAAGTAGACCTACGTGAGCGACATATCGCACGCAACAAAGCATTTCTGTCCATTATCTCCAACTTAATTATACTTTTCTTTAGATATCACTCTACAACCAAAAGTCTCTGCAACTCATTCTCTCCTCTGCCATCAAATTCAAACTCTCATTAAAGCTAACATTGCATGTATATATTAATTATCATATATATAAGATCGATCATTACTAGATGTGCACGTGTGGGGGTTGTTAATTCACAGTTCCACATTTTTTCCTTAATTGGTGCATGCATACATATATATATGCAGCATCATGAAGATACTTAAGTACTGTATATGCATGGCTAACATGGATTCTTAATTAATATAACATTGTATGTATATTTTATATATATCTAAGAAAAATTTTCTCTTGATTACTGTTCAACATGTTATACATGTTTCTTAAATACTGTCGATTTGGATCACTAATTGAAAAGACTCTTGTTAAAATATGTGATCTTTGAAGAGAGATGTATATATATATAAGGTTTGTATCATTACCTTCATGGGGATGTATGCATGTATGCAAAGGCGCTATATAATTATGTTGGGAATAAATTCCCACGCCACGACAAATATGTGATGGAAGAATAAAATACACAAGCCAATAAAAGAAAACAAGAGAGCACCAAGAATTTAACGTGGTTCGGCAAAATCCTGCCTACGTCCACAAAGAGTTTCCTTCACTATGAGAGAAATAACCTTGTACAAGAATTACACTCAAGAGTTTAATCCCAAACCCGAGCCCTTTGTCACGCACCTAGACTTACCCTTGCTAGATGACCGTGATGGCACTTAGACGACTCCCCTTTTTGTCACCTAAGTCAGCCTCCAATGTGCTTGAGAGTTTCCTCGAACCCCTAAGACACAACGCCTTGAGAGAGAAAGACAAGAAGAGAACACTTTGAGAAAGCTAAGTAGAGAACTTGTATTGATAACTTGAATTAGCTTTGATTTGCTTGATGGTTACAAATGAGGTGCCTCCTCCTATTTATAGGCTTGAGGAGGTTAATCCAATGGTTAGAAATTACACAAGTGTCACCCATCTAAGGGTGGTTCTAGAATTTTCCATATTCTATTTCTTAGATATTTATCTACATTTCTCTAGAATGGTTCTAGAGACTTCCATATGCTAGAACTTTGAAGAGTTCTCTAGAAATTGGCCTTGTCCTTAATTCTTGAACTTGGTGGAACTCTCTAGAACTTGGGCTGGGCCTATGTAGAAAAACCTCATCTTTCATGGGCTTTGCACCAAAATTGCTGGGTTGTGACACTCTCCCCCACCTATGCGGTCGACGCCCTCGTCGAGTCCTCCTCTTTGAACTTCCGTATGTGCTCAGGGAATTGCCACAGTAGATCTTCACGTTCCCAGCTCGCCTCAGTCTCTGGTAAGTCCTTCCATTTTACCAGATACTCGGTATAAGGTTGGACTCCGCGACTTCTGATAACTCTATCGGCCATGATGTAGTCGACATCCTTGTCAAATGAAGTGACTACTGCGGTAGGCGCTCGATCCGAAACACTTCGACTTGGATCTTCCATGTCTTCATTATATGGCTTCAGGTAACTCACGTGGAAGATCGGATGGATCTTGAGTTGAGGTGGTAGCTGGACTTTGTAGGACACTTTTCCTACTTTCTTTATAATTGGGAATGGCCCCTCGTACTTCCTCACCAGTCCCTTGTGCACTTTCCGAAAGACTTTGAATTGTTGAGGTAGAAGTTTTACAAGGACTAAGTCTCCTACCTGGTACTCCACTTGTCGCCTCTTTTTATCTGCCCATTTCTTCATGCGTCGGGCGGCTTTGGTGAGGTACGATCTTGCCAATTCCGCTTCCTCATGCCACCCCTTGGCGAGGTGATAAGCCCCCGGGCTTCTCCCTGTGTAGCCACCAACAAGCGTATGTGGTGTATTTGGTTGGCGTCCCGTAGCCAACTCAAAGGGACTATGGTTGGTGGACTCACTCTTCTGCAAGTTATATGAGAACTGGGCCACATCCAGCAGCTTGACCCAATTCTTCTGGTTGGCACTTACAAAATGCCTCATGTATAACTCTAACAGAGCATTCACCCGCTCGGTTTGACCATCAGTTTGTGGGTGAAAGCTAGTAGAGAAGTGTAGTTCGGACCCCAAGAGTTTGAATAACTCCGTCCAGAATCGCCCCGTGAATCGAGGGTCTCGGTCACTGATGATGCTCGTTGGCACTCCCCAGTACTTAACCACGTTCTTCATGAACAATCTTGCTGTCTCTTCTGCCGTATAGTCGGTGGGTGCTGCTATAAAGGTCCCATACTTAGAGAACCTATCGACCACCACCATGATCGAACCCAATCCTTCCGACTTAGGCAAGGCGCAGATAAAGTCCATTGAGACACTTTCCCATGGTCTCTCTGGAATAGGGAGCGGCTCCAACAATCCTCCAGGGCTTCTTTGTTCAACCTTGTCTTGTTGACATACAAGACAAGTCTTCACGTAGGCCTCTACATCATCCTTCATCTGAGGCCAATAGTAGGTATCACCTATTAATGCAAGTGTTCGACGCTGACCTGGATGTCCTGCCCACTTGGTGTCATGGCACTCTTTGATAAGCTCCCTCCTTAAGTTGCTCCATTTAGGCACGTACAATCGATTTCCTTGGGCATAGAGCAACCCATCCTTAAGCCAGAAGCGCCGAGTTTTCCCTTCCTTGACCATATCCATGAGCTGCTTTGCGATATGGTCATGACTTAGCCCCTCCTTGATCCTACCAAGGAGTGTACTCTGAAGTTGACTCAGAGAGTTGAGCATTTCAAGCTTCATGGAAGCTAGCTCGGCCTTGCGACTCAGTGCATCTGCCACATGGTTGGTTCTTCCTGGCTTGTATTCAAGGACCATGTCGAACTCCGCCAGGAAATCTTGCCACCGTGCTTGCTTAGGACTCAGCTTCTTCTGGGTCTGGAAGTAGCTAGTAGCTACGTTGTCTGTTTTCACCACGAATCTAGACCCCAGCAAGTAGTGCCTCCACGTCCTTAGGCAGTGAATGATGGCTGTCATCTCCTCTTGCACTGTGTATCGCCTCTCTGTGTCGTTCAGCTTTCGACTCTCGTAGGCTATAGGGTGTCCATCTTGCACGAGAACTCCTCCTATAGCGAAGTCGGATGCATCAGTGTGTACCTCGAATGGCTTGCTATAATCTGGCAAGCTAAGTACAGGACCCTTTGTCACTGCCTCTTTCAGATCTTCGAAAGCCTGCTGGCACCTCTCAGTCCACTCCCAAGTAGACTTCTTCTTTAGAAGATCTGTAAGTGGTGATGCTCGCCCTGAGTATCCCTTGATGAACCGCCTATAGTAATTTACCAACCCAAGGAATGACCGTAACTCCGTTACCTTGGTTGGCGACTCCCAGTCTCGGATGGCTTGGACTTTCTTCTTGTCCATCTTGATAACCCCTTGGCTGATCTTGTGTCCCAAGAAGTTCACCTTTTGTAAGGCGAAAGAACACTTCTCCAGCTTCACATACAACTGGTTTTCTCTTAATACTTGGAACACTTTCCTTAGATGCTCGATGTGCTCTTCCAACGTTTTGCTATAGACCACTATATCATCCAAGTATACTACCACGAACTTGTCCAAGTACGGGTAGAATAACTTGTTCATCAAGGTGCAAAACGTGGCTGGTGCATTCGTGAGACCAAATGGCATCACTAGGAACTCAAAAGCACCATACCTGGTCACACATGTAGTCTTGGCCTCGTCTCCTTCGGCTATGCGGACTTGGTAGTATCCCGACCTCAAATCAAGTTTAGAGAAATACCTCGCTCCACCCAATTGGTCGAAGAGATCTGCTATCAGAGGAATAGGATACTTGTTCTTAATGGTTACCTTGTTTAGAGCTCGATAGTCAATGCATAGGCGAAGAGACCCATCTGCCTTCTTCTGGAACAATACTGGAGCACCATAAGGAGCTTTCGATGGTTGTATGAATCCCGCATCCAACAGCTCTTTGAGTTGTTTCCTTAGTTCCTCCAACTCTGGTGGTGCCATCCTGTATGGAGGCATTGATGGCGGCTTGGCTCCCGGTTCTAGCTCAATCTTGTGGTCCACCTCCCTCCTAGGCGGCAACCTTCTCGGTAGTTCTGGCGGCATCACGTCCTCGAACTCCTTGAGGACTCTAGAAACTTCCTTTGGCAGCTGGCCCCTATCATTAGCATCTTCTTCTACCAGCGATGCTAAGTAAGTCGGTTCATGCCTCTTTAATCCCTTAGAGAGTTGCATGGCCGACAATATTTTTGACGACCTTGCCTCGACTTTGGCAGGGAGTAGGCATGGAAGACTTCCTCCATTCAGGCATATTGCATCCAAAGCGGGAAGGATAGTAGCATTTCCCTTCCGCAAGAACTCCATGCCGAAGACAACTTTGAAGTCATCCATTGGTACCACAGATAAGTCGAGGGTACCCCTCCATTCGCCAATGCGAACGTCTACCCCACGAGCAATGCCATGCACGGCCTTGGCCTCTGAGTTGACGGCCTTCAGCCACCCGCCTCCTTGGGTCACTTCAAGTCCCAATTTCTTGGCTTCATCTAGGGAAATGAAGTTGTGCGTGGCTCCGGTGTCTACCATGGCTTGGGTGAACTTGTTGTTGATGTTCACGTCCAAGTACATGAGACCTTTGTTTTGCTGCTTGGGTAATTCCCTATGCCCTTTAGCAGCATTAAGAAGTTGTAGGGATCCTACCTTAGAGTCATCCCCACTAAGGTATTCCTCGTCAAGCTTTGTCGCGAGTGCGCTCAAAGCTTTCCTCCTTGGGCAATCCCTAGCCCAATGATCCCCATCACAAAGGAAACATCCAGAACGGGGTTTGTGGTCCTTACCACCCTTGTCCCCTTTCTCAAAACTCTTAAAAGTTTTCTTATGAGAAGATGGTTTGGACGTACCTTCCTTGTGGCTTGAGGCCTTGTCTCCCCCACCTTTGGGGTAACTACTCTTGGAGTATGAGGGCTTGGACTTGGAAGAATCGCTCTTCTTGATGAGAAGGTGGTTTGGACGTACCTTCCTTGTGGCTTGAGGCCTTGTCTCCCCCACCTTTGGGGTAACTATTCTTGGAGGATGAGGGCTTGGACTTGGAAGAATCGCTCTTTTTGAATTCGACAAGTTGCTCTGCTGCGGCCATCGCGCTAGCCAAGTCTTGCACACCTCGTCGACGCAACTCTTGTTCCGCCCACGGTTGTAGTCCATCCATGAAATTGAACAACAACTCCTTGTCCGCCATATCGGGGATTTCCAACATGAGGGATGAGAATTCTTTGACATAGTCGCGTAGACTTCCCGTGTGCTTTAGCCGCTTAAGATTCTTCCTAGCTAGATGCTCAGCATTCTCGGGATAGAACTGTTTCTTTAATTCATTCTTAAATTGATCCCAAGTATCGATAGTGCACGTACCTTTTTCGATGTCGGCATGTCGACGCCTCCACCATAGCGTAGCCGTGTCGGTGAGGTACATAGTCGCCACTCGAATTTTTGCCCTCTCATCCGTGATACACTCTAATTTTTGCCCTCTCATCTGTGATAGAGATTGCCTCGAAGTACTGCTCCACATTGAACAGAAAGTTGTCCAACTCCCTAGCACTCCTAGACCCATTGTAGGTCTTAGGTTCAGGAGTTTTGACCTTCTGAGATCCATGGTTAAGCGCCCCATCATTCGCCATGGCCCTCTTCCATAAAGCCCAATCGCCTTGCATTTCCTCGACTTGAGCTTGGAGGGTCTCCACGACTTCCTTAACATGAGTCTCATGCTCCACCTGAGCTTGCTCATGTTGTTGTGCTAGCTCATTCATAGTAGCTAGCAAGTCACCCTTGACATCCTTGGTGATCTCCTCTGTGACTTCCTCTCGCATCTCCTCAAGAGCATTGCGAAAGTCCGCCACAGCGAGCTCAATCTTGGCAAGCCTTGCCTCGTAGCTAGACATGATGTCCCTTGACTTCTCACGCTTCTTCCCAACCTTGGGAGCGATCTCAGCAGCAACGTTCTCCACTTCCGACATTATTCTCTCTCCTTAGTCACGAACCCCTTCGTAACTTTGGCTCTGATACTACTTTGTCACGCACCTAGACTTACCCTTGCTAGATTACCGTGATGGCACTTAGACGACTCCCTTTTCGCCACCTAAGTCAGCCTCCAATGTGCTTGAGAGTTTCCTCGAACCCCAAAGACACAACACCTTGAGAGAGAAAGACAAGAAGAGAACACTTTGAGAAAGCTAGGTAGAGAACTTGTATTGATAGCTTGAATTGCTTAGACTTGCTTAGATTAGCTTGGATGGTTACAAATGAGGTGCCTCCTCCTATTTATAGGCTTTGAGGAGATTAATCCAATGGTTAGAAACTATACAAGTGTCACCCATCTAAGGGTGGTTCTAGAATCTTCCATATTCTACACTTTTCTTTTATCTACTTAAAAGCTTCTAGAATACTTCTAGAGTATTCCATGTTCTAAGAGGTTCTACACCTTTCTTAGATATTTATTTACACTTCTCTAGAATGGTTCTAGAGACTTCTATATGCTGGAACTTTGAAGAGTTCTCTAGAAATTGGCCTTACCCTTAATTCTTGAACTTTGTGGGACTTTCTAGAACTTGGGCTTGGCCTATGTAGAAAAACCTCATTTTTCATGGGTTTTGCACCAAAATTGCTGGGTTGTGACACTCTCCCCCACCTATGCGGTCGACGCCCTCGTCGAGTCTTCCTCTTTGAACTTCCGTATGTGCTCGGGGAATTGCCACAGTAGATCTTCACGTTCCCAGCTCGCCTCAGTCTCTGGCAAGTCCTTCCACTTTACCAGATACTCGGTATAAGGTTGGACTTCGCGCCTTCTGATAACTCTATCGGCCATGATGTAGTCGACATCCTTGTCAAAGGAAGTGACTACTGCGGTAGGCGCTCGATCTGAAACACTTCGACTTGGATCTTCCATGTCTTCATTATATGGCTTCAGATAATTTACGTGGAAGACCGGATGGATCTTGAGTCGAGGTGGTAGCTGGACTTTGTAGGACACTTTTCCTACTTTCTTCATAATTGGGAATGGCCCCTCGTACTTCCTCACCAGTCCCTTGTGCACTTTTCGAAAGACTTTGAATTGTTGAGGTAGAAGTTTTACAAGGACTAAGTCTCCTACCTGGTACTCCACTCGTCGCCTCTTTTTATCCGCCCATTTCTTCATGCGTCGGGCGGCCTTGGTGAGGTACGATCTTGCCAATTCCGCTTCCTCGTGCCACCCCTTGGCGAGATGATAAGCCCCCGGGCTTCTCCCTGTGTAGCCACCAACAAGCGTATGTGGTGTATTTGGTTGGCGTCCCGTGGCCAACTCAAAGGGACTATGGTTGGTGGACTCACTTTTCTGCAAGTTATATGAGAACTGGGCCACATCCAACAGCTTGACCCAATTCTTCTGGTTGGCACTTACGAAATGCCTCAAGTATAACTCTAACAGAGCATTCACCCGCTCGGTTTGGCCATCAGTTTGTGGGTGAAAGCTGGTAGAGAAGTGTAGTTCGGACCCTAAGAGTTTGAATAGCTCCGTCCAGAATCGCCCCGTGAATCGAGGGTCTCGGTCACTGATGATGCTCGTTGGCACTCCCCAGTACTTAACCACGTTCTTCATGAACAATCTTGCTGCCTCTTCCGCCGTACAGTCAGTGGGTGCTGCTATGAAGGTTCCATACTTAGAGAACCTATCGACCACCACCATGATCGAACCCAATCCTTCCGACTTAGGCAAGGCGCAGATAAAGTCCATTGAGACACTTTCCCATGGTCTCTCTGGAATAGGGAGCGGCTCCAACAATCCTCCAGGGCTTCTTTGCTCAACCTTGTCTTGTTGACATACAAGACAAGTCTTCACGTAGGCCTCTACATCATCCTTCATCTGAGGCCAATAGTAGGTATCACCTACTAATGCAAGTGTTCGACGCTGACCTGGATGTCCTGCCCACTTGGTGTCGTGGCACTCCTTGATAAGCTCCCTCCTTAAGTTGCTCCATTTAGGCAAGTACAATCGATTTCCTTGGGCATAGAGCAACCCATCCTTAAGCCAGAAGCGCCGAGTTTTCCCTTCCTTGACCATATCTATGAGCTGCTTTGCGATATGGTCGTGACTTAGCCCCTCCTTGATCCTACCAAAGAGTGTACTCTGAAGTTGACTCAGAGAGTGGAGCATTTCAAGCTTCGTGGAAGCTAGCTCGACCTTGCGACTCAGTGCATCTGCCACATGGTTGGTTCTTCCTGGCTTGTATTCAAGGACCATGTCGAACTCTGCCAGGAAATCTTGCCACCGTGCTTGCTTAGGACTCAGCTTCTTCTGGGTCTGAAAGTAGCTAGTAGCTACGTTGTCTGTCTTCACCACGAATCTAGACCCCAGCAAGTAGTGCCTCCACGTCCTTAGGCAATGAATGATGGTTGTCATCTCCTTGTCTTGCACTGTGTATCGCCTCTCTGTGTCGTTTAGCTTCCGACTCTCGTAGGCTATAGGGTGTCCATCTTGCATGAGAACTCCTCCTATAGCGAAGTCGGATGCATCAGTGTGTACCTCAAATGGCTTGCTATAATCTGGCAAGCTAAGTACAGGACCCTTTGTCACTGCCTCTTTCAGATCTTTGAAACCCTGCTGGCACTTCTCAGTCCACTCCCAAGTAGACTTTTTCTTTAGAAGATCTGTAAGTGGTGATGCTCGCCCTGAGTATCCCTTGATGAACTGCCTATAGTAATTTACCAACCCAAGGAATGACCGTAACTCCGTCACCTTGGTTGGCGCCTCCCAGTCTCGGATGGCTTGGACTTTCTTCTCGTCCATCTTGATAACCCCTTGGCTGATCTTATGTCCCAAGAAGTTCACCTCTTGTAAGGCAAAAGAACACTTCTCCAACTTCACATACAACTGGTTTTCCCTCAATACTTGGAACACTTTCCTTAGATGCTCGATGTGCTCCTCCAACGTTTTGCTATAAACCACTATATCATCCAAGTATACTACCACGAACTTGTCCAAGTACGGGTAGAATAACTTGTTCATCAAGGTGCAAAACGTGGCTGGTGCATTCGTGAGACCAAATGGCATTACTAGGAACTCAAAAGCACCATACCTGGTCACACATGTAGTCTTGGCCTCGTCTCCTTCGGCTATGCGGACTTGGTAGTATCCCGACCTTAAATCAAGTTTAGAGAAATACCTCGCTCCACCCAATTGGTCGAAGAGATCCACTATCAGAGGAATATGATACTTGTTCTTGATGGTTACCTTGTTTAGAGCTCGATAGTCAATGCATAGGCGAAGAGACCCATCTGCCTTCTTCTGGAACAATACTGGAGCACCATAAGGAGCTTTCGATGGTTGTATGAATCCCGCATCCAACAGCTCTTTGAGTTGTTTCCTTAGTTCCTCCAACTCTGGTGGTGCCATCCTGTATAGAGACATTGATGGCGGCTTGGCTCCCGGTTCTAGCTCAATCTTGTGGTTCACCTCCCTCCTGGGCGGCAACTTTCTCGGTAGTTCTGGCGGCATCACGTCCTCGAACTCCTTGAGGACTCTAAAAACTTCCTTTGGCAGCTGGCCCCTATTATTAGCATCTTCTTTTACCAGCGATGCTAAGTAGATCGGTTCATGCCTCTTTAATCCCTTAGAGAGTTGCATGGCCGACAATATTTTTGATGACCTTGCCTCGGCTTTGGCAGGGACTAGGCATGGAAGACTTCCTCCATTCAGGCATATTGCATCCAAAGCGGGAAGGATAGTAGCATTTCCCTTCCGCAAGAACTCCATGCCGATGACAACTTTGAAGTCATCCATTGGTACCACAGATAGGTCGAGTGTACCCCTCCATTCGCCAATGCGAACGTCTACCCCACGAGCAATGCCATGCACGGCCTTGGCCTCTGAGTTGACGGCCTTCAGCCACCCGCCTCCTTGGGTCACTTCAAGTCCCAATTTCTTGGCTTCATCTAGGGAAATGAAGTTGTGCGTGGCTCCGGTGTCTACCATGGCTTGGGTGAACTTGTTGTTGATGTTCACGTCCAAGTACATGAGACCTTTGTTTTGCTGCTTGGGTAATTCCCTATGCCCCTTAGCAGCATTAAGAAGTTGTAGGGATCCTACCTTAGAGTCATCCCTACTAAGGCATTCCTCGTCAAGCTTTGTCGCGAGTGCGCTCAAAGCTTTCCTCCTTGGGCAATCCCTAGCCCAATGATCCCCATCGCAAAGGAAACATCCAGAACGGGGTTTGTGGTCCTTATCACCCTTGTCCCTTTTCTCGAAACTCTTAAAAGTTTTCTTATGAGAAGGTGGTTTGGACGTACCTTCCTTGTGGCTCGAGGCCTTGTCTCCCCCACCTTTGGGGTAACTACTCTTGGAGGATGAGGGCTTGGACTTGGAAGAATCGCTCTTCTTGAATTCGACAAGTTGCTCCGCTGCGACCATCGCGCTAGCTAAGTCTTGCACACCTCGTCGACGCAACTCTTGTTCCGCCCACGGTTGTAGTCCATCCATGAAGTTGAACAACAACTCCTTGTTCGCCATATCGGGGATTTCCAACATGAGGGATGATAATTCTTTGACATAGTCGCGTAGACTTCCCGTGTGCTTTAGCCGCTTAAGATTCTTCCTAGCTAGATGCTCAGCATTCTCGGGATAGAACTGCTTCTTTAATTCATTCTTGAATTGATCCCAAGTATCGATAGTGCACGTACCTTTTTCGATGTCGGCATGTCGACGCCTCCACCATAGCGTAGCCGTGTTGGTGAGGTACATGGTCGCCACTCTAATTTTTGCCCTCTCATCCGTGATAGAGACTGTCTCGAAGTACTGCTCCACATTGAACAAAAAGTTGTCCAACTCCCTAGCACTCCTAGACCCATTGTAGGTCTTAGGTTCAGGAGTTTTGACCTTCCGAGATCCATGGTTAGGCGCCCCATCATTCGCCATGGCCCTCTTCCATAAAGCCCAATCGCCTCGCATTTCCTCGACTTGAGCTTGGAGGGTCTCCACGACTTCCTTAACATGAGTCTCATGCTCCACCCGAGCTTGCTCATGTTGTTGTGCTAGCTCATTCATAGTAGCTAGCAAGTCACCCTTGACATCCTTGGTGATCTCCTCTGTGATTTCCTCTCGCATCTCCTCAAGAGCATTGCGAAAGTCCGCCACCGCGAGCTCAATCTTGGCAAGCCTTGCCTCGTAGCTAGACATGATGTCCCTTGACTTCTCACGCTTCTTCCCAACCTTGGGAGCTATCTCAGCAACAACGTTCTCCACTTCCGACATTATTCTCTCTCCTTAGTCACGAACCCTTTCGTAACTTTGGCTCTGATACCACTTTGTCACGCACCTAGACTTACCCTTGCTAGATGACCGTGATGGCACTTAGACGACTCCCCTTTTTGTCACCTAAGTCAGCCTCCAATGTGCTTGAGAGTTTCCTCGAACCCCTAAGACACAACGCCTTGAGAGAGAAAGACAAGAAGAGAACACTTTGAGAAAGCTAAGTAGGGAACTTGAATTGCTAGGATTTGCTTGATGGTTACAAATGAGGTGCCTCCTCCTATTTATAGGCTTGAGGAGGTTAATCCAATGGTTAGAAATTACACAAGTGTCACCCATCTAAGGGTGGTTCTAGAATTTTCCATATTCTACACATTTCTTAGATATTTATCTACATTTCTCTAGAATGGTTCTAGAGACTTCCATATGCTAGAACTTTGAAGAGTTCTCTAAAAATTGGCCTTGTCCTTAATTCTTGAACTTGGTGGAACTCTCTAGAACTTGGGCTGGGCCTATGTAGAAAAACCTCATCTTTCATGGGTTTTGCACCAAAATTGCTGGGTTGTGACATTACGCTCCTTTTTCTTTTTAATTTTTCTAATTTCCCAAAACAGGCCCAAAATAAATAGAATACCCTCATTTACGAAAAATTAAAAAAAAAAACCCAGCCATCCCACCCCCGACGCTAGTGGCCTCCCTTCCTCTCCTTTCCTCTTTTTACCTCTCTCCTCCTCTCTCCCTTCCTCTCTCTAGCTTCTCATTGTCACTCCCTATCCACCCAACCCAGCCACACCAGTTCGATCCCACCTTCGACCTTGACCCCACCATGTGCCACCACTGTCGCCGACAACCTTGCTAGCCTCCAGACCGGCCGATGGCAAATTGGAAAGAGGGAGAGAGACAGAGAAGAGGAGAGTGAGAAAGGCATAGAGGAGTGGTCTATGCCCCTTTTGGTCTATCAGGTGAGTGGGATAGCAACAAAGTTTCAAGTCAACGTCAACAATTGACAGCGATCTTGAAGAACTTGCCAATCTACATTTTATTTTATAGCAGAACTTTTTAGACTATGAAAGGTTGTGCATGCGGCATAAATGGTATGCTTTAAAGGACCACCAAACGATGTAACTATTTGAAAGCTCATTGATTTCATCATACAGACATTAAATAATAGCATTAAAATTATGCTAATGAATCCAAATATCTCATGCAGATGCAGACTGATCCTCACATTTTCCTCTTAAAATAGGTCTAAAGAGGTCTTCACTTTTAACTTGGATTGAGACTTCATTTTGGACTTAAATGAACGTAGGAGTTTGGATACTTAGAGTGGTTGATAATAATAATGATAGAAGGAATATATAAAATGGTTGGTACTTGCTGTCGAAAGCGATGTTCTTTTTTCTTTTCACTGATGAAGATCAGTACACTACTCAATGACTCGCACCTTCATGAACTTGTCACCATTCATCAACATACTATTAAGTACCACAACACACTTGAATCTTGTTGCTGTGTCTGTGAATTTGCTTCTACCTTTTTTTCTACACTCTGTCTCTACAAATTACGACACTAGTGCTTCAGTTTGGCATTGTTCTTTCCCTCACTGTAACCTGCAATGAAATCGTAGCCATAGAGGGAAGGCAACTGAAACCAATGAAGAAACATGTGATGTTCAATACCAATATCAATGATGAAGCAGAGGGAGAGGGGAGAGAGAGAAAGAGGAAGACCGGTGGTCGATCACCAGTCTGGAGAAATAGTGAGAGAGAAAGGCAGCGCCCACGATGGTGGGGTTGGGGTCGGTCTGGACTTGGAGGTGATGATGGATGGTTTGGGGTGTGTATTGAGGGCAATACTTACATTTGGGTTGGAGGTGAGAATTGTAATTTAATAAAATAAGCAAGATGAGTGTTTAATGAGAAGAAAATGAGTGTACAAATAGCAACACTCTAAATTAAATGGGTTTGTTCTGTAATATATTCTAGTAATATCATAAAATAAATTATTTTAGGGCCCGTTTGGATTCTTGAATTTGGATTTGGACTGTAATATATTCTAGTAATATCATAAAATAAATTTTTTTAAAGTGTAAAAGTTATAACAACGTGTTTATGAAACCTCCAGGACATATATTCATCAAATATTACGGGTTTTGCATCATATTAAGATAAATTATAATTCTTTTCAATAAAAAATAAAAAAATATAATTTATATTGATTATAATTAGTATTAGTGAAAACTAATCACCAAAAAAAAATTGAAAATTAACCAAAAGTATTAAAACAAAAATTTCCAAAATATGCCAAAAAACCGAAGCCAACAAATTTTGACTACCAAAACTGAAAAATACCAATACCAAAAATCACCGAAATTTTTTGTTTTGATTTTGGTAATCTCCATTACCGTGTGGCACCCCCATGGGCAACTGCCTCCGTTTGCCCCTAAATGCACCCGCTCATCAGCTACTAGACTTATGTGTGGACAAAATTATTGTGAGTTAAGCACATGTATTCATACAGGGAATTTTAGTCCTTGCATGTAGTGACAAATTCTTATTATTTCAGTGGTTGTTCTAATGTACGGAGAATATGAGTAAAACTCTCATGTACGAGTGTATATATTCATTGTGTATTTCTTTTTATCACGTGATAAGAGAAGAAGATGAGTGAAAAGGCACATAATTGGGTGTATATTCTAGTGATGTTGAAATCTTTTTTGAGAATTTGTGTATTTGGAAATGTGTTTGGGCTGACACGTGATATGAGAGATGGCCACAATGAGTATATACACTCATGATATTAACATGTTTCTTTGTTGAGAATTTGTGTCTTGAGAAATGTGTGGACAAAAATCTCGTTAAATTTTTTTGGTAGGCATAGACACAAATATAAGAAAAACAAACTCTCAGTACCAATACCGCCTACTATTGTAAAATAACCCACTGTTTTAGAAAGAAAGTTACCTCCATGTGCCAGCAAAAGCATGCAGCCCCATACAGATGGTTAAAGCAATCTAGACTCCAAAAAAACCATTGGATTTAGAAAGATTAAACAAGGACCAATGCTTATGGCCAACAGCCAGAACCTGAAGAAATAAAGAATTTTGGTTAATTGCAAAACATTATAAATGTCATCTATAGTGGGGTAATGGGCTTATAATAATAGACTTGCGAAGGAGTATGCAGAGTATGCAAGTGATCAGATGCACCAAAGTTCACACCATCAAATACAAAAGATTGAAAACAAACTGATGGAATATGGAAAACAAATTAATTGAGCTATATTTATGTACCAGGAGGCAGATCTTTATAAGGTGCAAAAAGTTGACATCTCTAGAAAAAGATTTCAGGTCCAAAGTACAAAGCATTTCCAACAAGAAGAGCAAGCCCCACTCCAAGGATAAAGTTCATCTGCACACAAATTTATTCATTCACAAATTAAGGCCTCTGAGGGTTCTTGTGAATTTGAACTCGAATGCAATTAAAGAAAATCATGAATTATTAATAGCAGCCTTTAACGGTATTTGTACAAACTGAATTATTACCTGTATGGCAGTAGCTGTTGCCTTTTTGTAGTATTTCTCAGCAAATGCACATGCTAGAATAGCCTAGACAGTAGAGGACAAATAACACAAAGATTTTTTAAGACTATAAACTAGTTGTAATTGTAAATATTTCTGATTTGGAACTATAAAGTATGAAATCTGGGAAACAAGCCAACTATAATTTAAAGAGCCGGCACTATGTGTGCCTTTTAAGTCACACTGCATCAATTTTTCTTTTTTCTTTTTTTTTAATAGGGAAAAAGAAAATAGAAACTAAATTACCTGTCCAGAAACAACCAAACCATCAGTGAGAAAAGATGATGTCAACCAGAGCAAAAACACTGGTTTTTGAGACTTGAGAGGGACACCATTCACTGTAAGTTGGTCTAAAATGCTTATAACAATGGAAAAACGAAAGTTCACGATATACCCCACATCCATTGAACTTCATAATCACCCTGAAATCTACAGCACAGTTTCTCCTTATGTTCTCAAAGAAAATAATTAACCGAGAGTGAAGTCTAAAGCTGAATCCAAGTGTCACCTTGGATTCTTTCCACTACCAAATAATATTAAGAAATACAATCAAAATCCACACACGCAAACACAAATTCCATATATATATATATATATATATATATAATATACTCAGAAAACCCCCAATATGCTATTATTGTTGCCAGAAATTCACTAATTTCCGAGGATGGATTTGAACCACCAGATTCCCTTGGTGTCCCTGGGGCCTTCTTCTCCTTCTGGTGGAGAGCCAGTCTGTGGTGTCTTGTGAAGCTTGCTAACATCATAATCCTCATCCTTGGCTCTTTGAACTAGCTGGTTGTAAATTCCATCATCTAAATGAGTCTGCCTGCTTAATATCTGACCAAATTGCCCACAAAAAGGAAAAAGGTTATACACAATTAAGCACAAATCAAAAGAGCAAAGAAAGATCATCATCATAATTCAAACACACAAAAAATTTACTAATAAAATTTAACAAATTAACCAACAAAGTGAAAGCCATATACACATACCCAAAGGTAGTTCCTGCTAGGCTGGCCAATCAAAGCATACTGATAATCCTGATCAATATACAAAACCCAGTAATCACCAACAACAGGGATGATGGGCAAGAATGGAGGAACATAGAATTTGACCTTGAGCTTGGCCTCATCACTGGAAGGGTCAGCCTTGTAGGCAGTGCCCTCTATGAAGGCTCTTTTACCATCAGTCCAAGTCTCATTGAGCACATTCACAGTCCCGTCATCCATCAGAGTGTAGGTAGCCCTTGTGTTCTCTCCATTCTTAGGCTGAAACCTTGATGGGAATGAGGCTATCTCGTACCACCGCCCCATGAACCTCTGCAAGTCCAGACCCTTCACCACTTCCATCGTCTTCTTTGCCATTCTTTCTTTTCCTCTTTTGACACTTGGAAGAGTGTTCTGATGTGACTCTGGCTTTCTCGCTTCCTAGGGGTTATAAGGTTACTTAAAACAGGGACGTGGAGCACTCAGGGCCTTCCACGTGTAGGGTGTGGAATGAATGGTTTAACTTGCACATATATGGCAAACCAAATTTCACTTTTGGCCCCTAAAGTTTGGACAAGTTTTTCTTTCCTCTAAATGCTTTCAATTTTGATCTTATACTTTCAAAACCATTGCAATTCTATGGCTGCATTTTCATCCATAGAGGAACTCCAATAAACTTACTGATATTCTAGTTAAATTTGTGCAAATAAAGTTAAAAATCTATATTAGCTAACAACTACTTTTAAAATTTTACTTCAAAAATTCTAATTAACATGGATATTTTATTATTCTTAAAATTTGATATTATAGCTGATAGGAGGTAAATTCATACGGTTACATTAAAATAATTCAAAAATTTTTTAAGTGGGATTGCTTGGGCTATAACTTATTTTCTCTCTTCTCTCATCCAAATTTAGCTAACCATAAAGAAAATTTTAAATTAGTTGACTGGATAACTAATTTGTTGGAGAATAATTTTGAGAGAAAATAAGCTAATATAGTTACAGATGAGGCAATAGCTAAACTGTTAGAGATGCTCTAAGTCATTAAATTTGTCTTTGAATTATTAACGATTTGTAAAATTTCCCAAACTAAAATTACTATAGATTTGATGGCTTAATTAACGGAAATACTAATATGCCCTTCAATTACAACGATTTGTAGAATACAATACAATACTAAAAATTGACTCTATTAAAAGTAAAGAGATGAAAATAAACCTTGGCCAAACTAAAGAGACCAACAGAGAAATTTAGGTCATACGTTACTACAATTTGATTTTGTCTTGCTTCTTATCTATCATTCATTTTTACTTTTCCTAGATGTTGAAAATATCTGATTTTGATTTAAAGAAAAAGCAAGCTTGGAGAGGAAGAAAGAACCTTATGTGGTAGTAGCTTGAAAGAAAAAGCAAACTTGCCAACAAGTATTAGGCTTTAATTTCATTCTCGTTTGTTTGTGAAACCAAGAATTACACATCAGATATCAAACTTATGGTAGACACAAAGGTCCATACATTTCTTAACCATGGACCACACCACATGAATGATAACTGATAAGGATCAAGCTGTATATCGAAATAGAAATGAACTGTCTAATTTAGGTAGGAAATTAATTTTCTTAATTACTATTTACATATGTAAGTAATACAAACCCAATTCCTGAAATTTCAGTCTCTCATTCCTAATTTTACAAATTTTCATGATTCTCATGTGTGGCATACTTTTTCGAGGATGATAGTGAGTGACAAAGTTCACATCATATAATGAGAACTGTAAAGCTAGTCCAAAGTTTGGTACATGAGTAAGTCCAATTATTAAGGCGTGCTATAGTTGCAGTCAAGGAAAATATGTTGTAACGAATGTATCCAAATCTTTCACTCTCCACCATTTATACAACAACGAGGGATGGAGGAATCAAGCTCTTTACCATTCTTTATAAACCAACCAAACTGAAAGTCTATTAAGCTTGAAGGTAAGAGATCAACTTTTGTTGTCACTTTTCAAGATTAAGAAGAGGATCACCGCCACCAATTAAGTACCTAAAACAGTAAGAACTTAACACTTTAACAATGACAAATATGAATAAAAATCAAGATTAGAATTACTAATGGCGAGACGTACTTCAATAGAAGTTGTAAATGTGAATTAACAATAACAAACAAGCAATACCATGAACAGGGTGACACTACCCACTAAGAAAGAAGATGTGCAAAAGCTGAACCTCTGATGCCCAAATTGCAGACAAAGATGAGTGATGGATCCAAGGCAATGTTGATTGACAACACCAAATGAAACAAATAATTAGCTTGACAAAAAAAACCATGATGAACTGTGAATCAAGATGCCACAGTGTAATAAGTTCATAACATAAGCTCATTCATTTGCACTGAAATTTCTATTGGAGGGGTTGAACTTTTACAGTTTTTTCTTGTGAAATTAAGGCAAGGAAAATTGTTTTTAAGGTTAGATATATCATGTTACATGTCTAGATCACATAACTCTCATTTCTGTTTTTATGGTGTTCTCAACCAGCTTTCTCTATTATTATATTTCAAAATAACTTTAGAAATACAATAATCTCAATTATTTATTCACAGATTTGTCTTATAGTATGTTGATGCACAAAATTCGTTTGAACAGTCAACTCAGCCTCTGACCTCCACATCAAGGCTTATGTTGATACCACGTCACTCTACTCCTACCCTGCATGCTAAGACAAAGAACACCAAGCGTAATGGGCATCGGTGCATTACTGGCCAAGGACCCTCCGATGCTCAAGTCAATAATCACACCTTCAGAGTAGTCTATAGCTAGTGCTAGCATGCCCTATTTATAGTGATTATGGCTATGGTCTCCTTGTCCTTGTTGAATTGGAGTTCTATAGCTTGTCGCCTAAGCCTTCACCGATAGCCCATGACTCTTTGTTCAAGTAGAACACGCCTCTTGTCAGGATAACTCTTGCGCAAGCGGAGCCTCCTCCACAAAGCCCATCTACCACACTCTAATCGTCTACGGATCTTGCCACCTAGGACCCGCAGGTCCCTAAGTGTAATCTTGGGCCAACACGGGTTCCGGGACATCTCCAAAGCGCCTCCTTCCAAGGGCATTCCTTGAGTGTAGGCCTCTAAGACTCCCTTACAACGAAGCCTTGAACCTAGACCATTAGACTTGGGACTTCCATTAGTGCCAAGGCTAAGTTATATTTAGCCTTGCACACTCATTGTACCAAGGCCCTCTTAGGCCTTGTGCCTTTATGATATCGAGCTCATATCCATGGGGCTAACCATCGTCCATCATAGGCTACTAACCCGTGTTTAAGTCAAGGCTGGCCTGGCCTTGCTTCTTTTGGTCACTTAGCCTCATTGGCCTTGCCCATTGGTCACCAAGCCCACCATTGAGCCTTGTCCTTTGAGTCTCCCGCCTATTCTTGGGCCTCACCCCATCCACTAGTTCTTTTGGAGACATGCTTTTAATCTCTTGAGCCTTTTTCCTTAACCCATGTTAACAATCCGAAGACCATTAAAGCTTCGTCGTTTTCATTTCTACGACCCGTAGTCTACTCAATCAATATGGGTATTAACATAGTAGTAAGAAGAGTTGGCCATTACTAGACAGGCTTTAACTTAAATATTGTGGTGCTTTCTTTAATGGTTTTCAACATACTTAACCTAAATGGTAGTGAAGGCAGAAAATTAAATCAAAAGTAGTAGGGGTTAGAAAATCAGAATAGAAAACTAGGTCTACCAATGACATTCAAAGGTGTTTTGGTATCCTTAAACCCTCTGAATATCCCTTGAATAGTCAATGTAAGTACTGTAGGTGCACCGATCGACCTTACTCTCAAGTAATTATGTGTTGGCCCAGGGGCAAGCATAGGGGAGCCTGCTCCATAACAAGATATAGAAAAAGAGAAACAATTAAGTTATCAGAGGAAGACAAGTGTTTAGTGGTTCAGCTGGAGATAATCCCAGCTTACATCCACATAGAGAGATAAAATCTCATTAAGAATCATAAACAGAGCACAGGGCAAAGCTTAGTACAAATAGAAGGATGGAGCACCCGCCAACCAACAACATTAAAGCCACAGACGGCTAAAACAATAAATTAAGCTGCAGATGGCTATAGAGCCCAACGACTAAATTCAACCTTAAAGCCCTTCTAGCTTCCTTACATTAATAGTTAACTAACAGCTACCTATTAATTATAAGGATTAATAACAGCTTCCAACACTCCCCCTCAAGCTTGGACGGGAATAATGACAGAGCCAAGCTTGGACAAAAGCTGATGAAACTGAGCGGAAGGCATGCCTTTGGTGAGAACGTCTGCAAGTTGCTCACCACTTCTTACAAACTGAGGCTTGATAATGTTGGCCTGCACTTTTTCACGAACAAAATGGCAATCCACTTCAATATGCTTAGTCCTCTCATGAAAGACTGGATTTGATGCAATGTGAATGGCAGCTTGATTGTCACAAAGAAGCTTCATAGGAAGAGAGAAGCTGACACCCAAATCTTTTAGAAGATACCGAAGCCAAATTAATTCACTAGTAACAGAGGCCATCGCTCTGTATTCGGCTTCAGCGCTGGATCGGGCAACTACAATTTGTTTTTTGCTTTTCCAGGTTACTAAATTCCCTCCAACAAACGTGCAAAACCCAGTTGTGGACTTACGATCAATCGGATTTCCTGCCCAGTCTGCATCACAATAACCGACAATCTGAGAATGTCCATGAGGAACCATTAAAATACCTTGACCAGGAGAACCCTTTAAGTAGCGTAGAATTCTTTTAACTGCCCTCCAATGGTTTGTTCGAGGAGCATGCATAAATTGGCTTACTTGGCTGACAGCAAAGGTGATGTCAGGACGAGTGATTGTGAGATAAATAAGTCTGCCTACCATTCTTTGATAGTTGCTTGCATTTGTCAGAAGTTCTCCATCCAAGTCAAGTTTACCTTTGCTAGAGACTGGATTTGACAAAGGCTTGACTTCAACCATACCAGTTTCCTTGAGAAGGTCCAAAACATATTTTCTTTGGTTAAGAAATAGTCCTTTGCTGGAGGAGGCGACTTCTATGCCGAGGAAATATTTTAGAGTGCCCAAATCTTTGATGGAGAATCTTAGGGAGAGAAAGGACTTTAATTGAGTTACCTCAGATGCACTACTCCCTGTGATTATAAGATCATCCACGTAAATTAGCACAACAACAATTCCTGAGGAACCTTTCTTGACAAAAAGTGATGAATCAGCACAGCTGCGTTTAAACCCTGTGCTTTCAAGGACAGAGCTGAGCTTAGCATACCAAGCTCTTGGGGATTGTTTCAGGCCATAAAGAGCTTTGTTAAGTTTACAAACCATACCCTTTTGATATTCATGATTGTAACCGGGAGGAATTGTCATATACACCTCTTCCTCTAGCTCTCCATGCAAAAAAGCATTTTTTACATCCATTTGATACAATGGCCACTGCTGATTAATGGCAACGGACAAGAGAACACGGACAGAATTCATCTTTGCGACAGGGGCGAAGGTCTCCTTGTAATCCACCCCGTAAGTTTGTGTAAAACCTTTAGCTACAAGCCTTGCTTTATGGCGTTCAACAGTTCCATCACTATTGAATTTTGTTTTGTAGACCCAGCGACATCCAACTGGTCTCTTATCCTTTGGTATCTTAACAACTGTCCATGTTTTATTGTCATCCAAAGCTTGAAGCTCTTCTTGCATCGCCTTTCTCCAAATAGAATGTTTAATAGCTTCAGAAAAGCTTGCTGGTTCTGTGTTTTGCGTGATGCTACTCACAAATGCTGTATGAGAAGGTGAGAAGGCAGCATAGGATACATACTTGTTAATAGGATACCTGGAAACTTGATAGGTGACGAAATCTTTGAGCCTTGTGGATTGTTGTCTTGTTCTATTGGATCTTCGAAGGGCTTCAAGAGAGGGACTTTCAGGTGCAGAAGCATTTTGAGTAGGAGCAACTTCTGAGTTGGTATGTATTGCTTCTATGTCACGTGAAGCTGGTTGTGAAGGTACCAAATTGTCATCCACAAGTGGTAACGGAATTGAATCAAAGAAATTCTCCCTCTGAAAAATATTCCCAAGTTGTTTTTCAAAGAAGGATTTTGCTTCATTAAACTTCACATCTCGAGAGATTATTATTTTTCTGGTTGCTGGGTCATAGCACTTATACCCCTTCTTTGTGGAAGAATATCCAAGAAATGCACACAAAGTAGCTCTCGGCTCCAGCTTATCCCTGTGATTAGCCTGAATGTGAACAAAACATTGACAACCAAAGACACGAAGATGAGATAAATTCAGCTTGCGTCTTTTAATGATCTCAAGTGGAGATTTGAAGTTCAAAATTCTACTTGGTAGCCGGTTGATTAAATAAGTGGCTGCAAGCACTCCATGGGACCAAAAAGCCTTGGGAACATGCATTTGAAACATAACAGACCTTGTTTTCTCCAAAAGGTCCCGATTCTTCCTTTCTGCCACTCCATTTTGTTGGGGTGTGCCCACACAGCTTGTTTCATGAAGAATACCATGCTCAATTAAATACTCAGAGAAGGTATTTGATAAGAACTCAGTACCATTGTCTGATCTTAGAACCTTGATATGTGAATTGAATTGTGTGACAATCATGCTGTGAAAATCTTTGAAGCAAGTAAAAGTTTCACTCTTTGATTTTAACAGGTACAACCATGTAGCTCTTGAAAAATCATCCACAAAAATAACAAAATACCTAAAACCATCATAAGAATCTATAGGGGCAGGTCCCCATAAATCTGAATGAACTAGATCAAAAGGCTTCTCTGATTTAGAAAGAGAAGATACAAAGGGTAATCTAGTCTGCTTAGAATAATGACAAATATCACAATTAAGAGAATTCGACTTGAGAGAGGGAAATAATGAATTTAACACATGATCAGATGGATGTCCCAAGCGTTGGTGCCATAAACAGCTGGGTGAAACAGCACTGGTGTGAAAAACCTTGGACTGGTACAATGGTTGATTGATCAGGTATAATCCATTAGAGTAAGTTCCCTCACCAATCTTCTTCTTGGTCATTCGATCCTGGAAAATCACAGATTGTGAAGAGAAAATAGCATCACAGTTTAATGCATTTGTTAACTTTCCCACTGATAGTAACTGAAACGGAAAAGAGGGTACAAAGAGAGCCTCAGAATATATATTTGAACCAAAAAGATTAAGTTGTCCATGGCCTAGCACAGGAACTGAATGGCCATTTGCGACAGATACTGATTGCTTCTTATCAAGAGCTTGAAAATTAGTAAGGCAGTCCTTATTGTTGGTCATGTGATCTGTTGCTCCCGAATCCACAATCCAAATACCAGATGAACCATTATGAGATAAAGTGGAAAAGGCATGAAAAGTACCTGGAGCTGAGGCAGATGAAACATTAACAGCATGATTGTCCTTTTTTCCAAATTGTTGGAGTAATTGTTCAAGCTGACTGATTAACGCAGATGGGCTTGATGTGATTTCTTTTGTAAAGTTGCTTTCATCTAAAGCATGGTTTGCTGCAAATTTTGATAAACCCTTGCTTTCTTTGTTGAATTTTGGCTTTAAGTGTGGATGCAAAATCCAACACTTGTCCTTGGTGTGTCTGGTCTGTCCGCAATGGTCGCAAGTAGGTGGATTTCGCTTTCCTTTGAAGTTCTTGTTCTCTAGTCTTTGTTTTTCAGTCACAAAGGCTTTTGATTCTGATGGTTCAGACACCATTTTTCCGTGAGTGTTCATTACTTTCTTCCTTACTTCTTCTCGCTGGATTGTAGTACAAACATTAGAAAAAGTTGGAAGTTCAACACTCATAAGTATGTGGCTGCGAAGATCTTCATACTCAGAATCAAGACTGGCTAGAATTTGGAAAATCTTGTCTTCTTCTGCTCGTTTGAGTAGTGTATTAGTATCTGTAGTATGTGGCCTGTAAAGTTCCAATTCATTCCACATGCTTTTCAGCTTTCCCAGATGCTCAACAAAAGATTTTCCATTTTGAGTAACATTTGCAATTTCTTGCTTTAACTGAAAGATGCGGGCTGCATTGTTCTGATGACCATACATTTCTTTCACTGACTCCCATAGGTGAGAAGCTGAATCTGAATAGCTGAAAATCTCAGCAATCTGGGATTCCATTGAGTTAAGTATCCAGGACATGACGAGTTGATCTTTACAGAGCCATTCTTCAAATTTTGGATCATCATTATCAGGTGCTGGAGTTTTTCCACTAATGAAACCAAGCTTAGACCTTCCTCCAAGAGCTAACGTAATTGCTCTAGACCAAGGGATATAATTAAGCCCATTCAGCAAAACCGAACACAGTCGTATATTAGGATTGGACTCAGATTCAGAGCCTCCTAAGGTGAACGTTGAAGAGGAAGATTTCCTTTGTTCTTCACCCATTTAAATGGGAATTAAGAAGAAAAAAAATGCAGAAGCCTTAAGGAGCTTAATGCTCTGATACCATATAGAAAAAGAGAAGCAATTAAGTTATCAAAGGAAGACAAGTGTTTAGTGGTTCAGCTGGAGATAATCCCAGCTTACATCCACATAGAGAGATAAAATCTCATTAAGAATCATAAACAGAGCACAGGGCAAAGCTTAGTACAAATAGAAGGATGGAGTACCAGCCAACCAACAACATTAAAGCCACAGACGGCTAAAACAATAAATTAAGCTGCAGATGGCTATAGAGCCCAACGACTAAATTCAACCTTAAAGCCCTTCTAGCTTCCTTACATTAATAGTTAACTAACAGCTACCTATTAATTATAAGGATTAATAACAGCTTCCAACAGTACAAGTTTGGCTGAGGTTGATGATTCTGTTGGATTCCTTGATAAACTTATTAGCTTGGATTTGCAGGGATGCTCTAACCTTACGATATTTCCAGCAAGAATTAGCTTGAAATTGCTGAGAAGGTTTACTCTTACAGGTTGTATAAAGCTTGAGACTTTCCCAGAAGTGGACAAGATGGAATCTCTAAGGTCTTTAGACCTGGACGAAACCGGTATAAGAGAATTGCCTTCATCAATTGCATGTCTCAATGGGCTTCATATGTTTTCTGCAAATGAGTGTGAGAACCTTAAAAAAATATCATTGAGCAGATTTCCCAAGCTACAACTTTTCAGTGTCAGAGGATTCAATTTATCAGAGGATTTCCTTGTGAGTCTTGATTGCTTGTCCACATTGACAACACTCAATCTATCAGGAAACCATTTCGTTAGTCTTCCCGCAGAACTTAGCAAATTTGTCAATCTACGCATACTTTGCTTGTTTGCTTGCAAGAGGCTTCGAGAAATTCCACCTCTTGCACCAAATGTAAGAGAAGTTTCAGTAGGTAATTGCAAGGCATTAGAAATTTTTCCAAAACTGTCAAGCGTTTTTGAACATAATCAATCACAGGGGCTTGGTCAGATCGTCTTGAGTAATTGCAACAGAGTATGTGCGAATCATGGCTGTGAAGTGGCGAACATGGAACCACTTTTACTGAATCAGGTTCTGTTTCTGTCTCTGTCTCTGTCTCTGTCTCTCTATATATATATTTTTAATTATGATCATTCATGATTGTTGTAGAGCTATAAAAATTGCAGGTATTTGCTCACCGCTCTTACCCATTTGAAATTACACTTCCTCGCAATGAAGTTCCAAATTGGTTCAGATGTCGTAAGAATCTGAATTTTATACATGAATCTGAAATGTCAATAGAGAACGTTGATATTTGTGAATTCTCTATTGAAATTCCAACAAGCTTAGAATGGGAGAAGTCAGGATTGGCTTTGTGTGTTGCTTTCGAAATCAAGAAAATTAAACGCAGAATTCTAAATTATGTGTGTTTTGGAGTCAAAATTCACATAAATAGAGCAGAAAAGTATAATAAGATGGTTGACTGTGATGAGACAGAGTCAACTCATGTGTGGCTGAGGTATATTCCATTACCGGATCGATACAACCATAATTCTGTTGAGGAAGATGGATTGTTATATGATATGTGTAAAGTTACATTTTACCTTGTAGTCACGGGCTCAGTGTCTGTGTTGGTTAAAAGCTGCGGAGTCCATCTAATTTGCAACCAAGATCAAGAGCAGAACTCACAACAGAAGAGGCCTCCTGGATCCTCGGTTGATACAAACGACGTCGTTGATCGAAAACGGAAGTGTATTCAGGAGCAACGGCCATCCCCTGATCACACATTCATATGATTCATTTGGATGCTTCTTATACTGCTTTCTATGGAGCATCTGGTGTTCTTCATTGTCACTAGCTTACTCTCTGTATTAGTTTCTCTGTTTCCTTATTTGGTGGTCAATTGGTTTTTACGCCATGTCGTTTGAATGAAATTCTCTGTATGGTTCTAATGGGTTTGTGTTGTCGTTCTGTTGAAAATAATAGTTAAGTGGGGATGGTAATTAGAGGCTTCAAACTTCAGATGTTTTGGAACCAAATGTCTGATATCATGTCAGATAATTACTAATTAAACTTCAAAAGATTAATTAACAATCTAAACTCGTGATAATTTAAGGTTTAGCATTCCAGGATAGTGAAGCTCACAAATCACTGATTCACTGCCATATCCACAATTACCTTTGAATTTAAATTCTGTGACAAAAAACAATGAATTTAATTTCACAAATATTGGGCTATAGGTAGCTGAGAAAGGGTCGAGTTCAGTCCAAAGTTTGACAGGCCAGGCTTGGTTACAACCCAAGCCCATCAAGCCCAACTTTCTTTTTAAGCTGCCATATTTCATCCCCAACTTCTAGCCCATAGCACTCATTCATACTCTTGTGTGTCTAGTGGCAATACACTAGACCCCTGGTGTTTAGAGGAATTGGGTGTTCATAACTAAAATATAAGGTATACATAAAATTAAAATCACCTACAGTTACACTAGTACAAATGAGATTTTTACTTTTTAAGTCCTTATAGTTTAAATTAAAAGGTTGCCGTTGTACTTTTGTGGCTTAGTTTAGTTTGCAATTAAGGATAAAAAAAGTCAACTCCATATAATTTTTCTACAAGTAAGTCAACTCAATTACTTTTGGCCATTTCAAGTAAGCCAAAGAGCTAACTGTGGCTCCTCTATGATTATTCAACTTCCTGCTACTCCATAACTTAATCATACATAATTTCCAACAAAGTTAATTACGTGTATGGTCCCTTTTTCTTCTTCTTTTCTGGAACTTTTGGCTAGGAATAAATATCGTGTTGTACTAATGTTCTACAAATTTGACAACAGGCACCCACAAATGAAAAGCTATCTCTGAGAAAAATATCAACTGTTTCCTTCAAGACGACGTGTACACAAAGCTATAATTGAAGAATGGCAGCAATCCTCATAAATGGGCACCAACCACAGCACTGTCTGTGTTGGAAACTCTTAGGGCCGTTTGGATAGGGGGTGATTTGGATTTGGATTTGGATTTGAGCTCTTCAAATCCAAATCCACCTATTTGGTATAATTTAAAGGAGTGTATTTGGATTTGGCCCAAATCCAAGATGGATTTGAGAAGACTAAATTCATGAATTTCAAATACATTCTCCAACTAGGTATTTGAAATCTCACCATCCCACCCTCTCTCTCTCTCCCTCACTTTTGGCCACAATTGCCGGTGACCACCGCCGGCCACCCTCCGGCGACTTTCCGGTGATTTTTCCGGCCATCACCGGCGACTTTCCGACGACTTTCCAATGACTTTTCCGGCCACCTCCGGCGACTTTTCCGATCATCCACCGACAACTTTTCTGACCACTTTTAGGCGACTTTTTCGGCCACCCTTCGACAACTTTTTTTATTTTTAATCATATATTTCAATTCTTAAATTGTTAAAAAAAATTAAAAATTGAAATACTTTGTAAAATCTTTGTTTTTAAATTTTGCATTCAAACAATAGAATTTCAAATCTAAGGATTTCAATTACATGGATTTCAAGTGCATAAATTTGAAATCCAAATCCAAATCCAAATTCAAGAATCCAAACGGACCTTAACGTGTAATTAATACCACTTAATTATGGGTCACATCT
>QANT01000232.1:0-18114 GCA_003254885.1 Purshia tridentata
TTTTTAGTACTTAAAAGTTCTCATTTGGTGACAAAATTATAATCATATCTCTTTTGGTGTAGGTTTGCAACAAATTTGGTGATTTTAAACAATCAAACATTTTGCAAGTCTCCATGAGATGGGAATTTAACTTTGCCATGGATTGTTAAATTGAATCTATGAATTTGTTATTTTATAGATTGATGGATTGTTGTTAATTTTATACTTTTATGGATTATAAATTTGTTAGTTTTATGCTTTTATGGATTATGAATTTGTTGGTTTTATGCTTTGAATTTTTTATGGATTGATGTGTATTTGAATTTTGAATGTTTAGGCTTGAAATATTATAAGTTTTTTGGAAAAGATATGCTACAAGGTGTAAATTTTATTAGGTGAAAAAGGAGGTGCTTGAACCCAAAAAAAAAAAAAAAAGTNTCGGGGCGGGTTTGGGGATAGCATTCCTCGGCGGGTTCGGGGATAGCATTCCCCGGCGGGGACGGGGACGGGGAATCCCCGTTTAAATAAATGGGGAATGGGGCGGATTCGGGGATTAAAAAAAATCGGGGACGGGGAATGGGGGGGGTACCCCCGGCTCCGCCCCGCCCCGTTGCCATCTCTAGACAGGTCATCTGGGACCTCTTTGTGACTTTTCCTCCTTAATCGACACTCCACACTACCATGCACCTCTTCCGATCTTCTTAACTTCATCCAACCATCCAAAGACATTTCCAAGAACTCTCAACCCTTTCTAGCGAGCCAAAAACATAATATTTCTCATGATTAAAAGTTGCATGGCCGGTGAGGAAGTGAAAGGCAGAAAAAGAAAACAAAGGAAGAAGAAGAGAGAGTTGGCGTGAAAGAGGAGGGAAGAAGGTGAAGAGGCTTGTGTGGTGGGAGTGTTGTATGAAGGTTAAAGGCTTCCAAATAGACTAGGTGGTTAATCCAACACACATTTAAAATTTGATTTAAAAATTCTCAGTTGTCTTGGGCTTCCTCTAAGGGGGGTTATTGGGCCAAAGTTTAATTAATAGGTCCTAGGTTTGTGGGCTCGAAAGTATAAACCATAAATTGGGCTTTGCAATTACAAAAGGAGTCCAAAATAAAATAAAGGCCAAGAGAAAAATTAATTGGGCCTCCGAGCATATGGGATCCGATCCCTACATGCTACATGTCTTGATTCTAGGCTTAGGCTTAGGTCCATTTTAAAAGTCCAAAATACACTCCACTTGTAACCTCACCAAAACATAAGTTAGTCAAAAGTGAGACAAAGTGAAGATAAAATTTAAACAACAAAGGTAGTTTCGTCACTTCACAAAATAACGTTATCGTACAAAAGTGACAGTTAACAAATTAGATCCTTAATGTCACAATAGTAATGCAATACAGCAAAAAATTCACCCTAAATTTTCACAAGTTTTACACGATTTCTATCCAAGCATTCCAAGTAGCATATACCATGACCCACCCCTATTTAAGCCAGTGGCTCTTCGCAAGCCTTAGCCACCAGGATGAAACCACTCAAAATAGGCCAAGGCAACTAAATCTCACAAAGAGGTGATGGGTTAGAGGATTGACTTGTACAATGACAACACACAACTTTTTACACAAAGAAGGCATGACAAAGAGAGTGTCAAAGAAGTAAGAGAGCGAGCGAGACTCAAGAGACTACAAGAACAAGAAGAATAATTTATTATGAGCCAAAACATCGTCATCATGAATTCAATGCAACTAAGGTATTGACAGTGGAAACAAACTGTCATTGAGGCCAGGTTGGAGATATAGGATAACCAAAACTCTCAAGAGAACTATTGCCCAAATATTTCCAACTTTAACCAGTCACACCATGAGTACCCTTCTAATAATTAGATTACCACTTTGATTAATGTTTTCTCGAACATATTATGTATCAACTTTGAAAGATCTTTTCATTTCAAGTATTTTAGTTAACTATAACTAGGTTTGAATTTTAAGTATTTGAATTCAAACTTAGCATGTCCCAACAAATATTATATTCTCACCATTATTGTGATAAAACTAATGCATGAACCTTTATTCATACAATAGTTGATAAGACAACTGCATTATAAACCAACTGTTCTACAAGACTACACCTTCATAAAGCAAATGAATGTGGACCATTCAATCCTTATCTCGAATGCATATGGCTTTTTTATAAATACCACTATACGGCGTACTATTTACACACACTTTAATTTCAAAATAATATCTGAATCTATCAACACAAGCACGTGGCCTCAGTACGTATTTTCGTCTTCCTTGTCTTCGGAATCTGATTACGAAAAGGAAGATAAAGGGAGGGAGCTTGTGGGGCGTTTGCTCATGGACATGGCTCATGAAGACACTGCCTCGTGTACAAGGCATGGCACTATGTCTTCAAATTGCCGTTATACACACTAGAATAAGGAAGCCGACCACGAACATCTTATGGAGAACTACTTCATTCCCGTCCCTTTAGAGGACACTGTGACCTTCCGTATGCGATACCACATGCACTTATTACTATTAAATATAATTCTCAAAGATTTTTGCAGTTATGATGAGTATTTTCGACCAAGATCCGACGCCTTTAGTAGAATGGGCTGCATACCTCAATAAAAGATAACGGTGACCTTGAGGATAATGACATATGACATTCCATTTGATATGGTCTTAGAGGCACTACCCATTAGCCCAACTACCATAAGAACATCCTTCAAGAAGTTCGTGAGGACCATCTTAGAGATCTACAATGATGATTATCTCTGCCGACCTACTGTGACCAATATGAGAAAGCTTTTGCAAAAAGAAGACCGAAGAGGATTTCCATGTATGATTGGTAGCTTGAATTGCATGCATTAGGCATAGAAAGCTTGCCCAAAGGCCGAGCAAGCTTATTACCATGGGCATTACCATGTCTCAATTGTTATTCTCGAAGTCATTGCCTCATATGACACATTGATATGGCATGCAAACTTTTGGTTTCATGGATCCAATAATGACATTATAGTGCTAGATTTTTTTGATATTTTTTATTCTGAGATTCACAGTTAGAACCACCACGTTAAATTCACTGTGAATGGTATGGAATACAAGCTCTCGTATTATCTTGCATACGGTATATACCCTCAATGGGTAAGAAGCAAATCCTTGAAAGCCATAAGATGTATCATCGTGGCTTCCTTGTTTAGCTACTGTTGTCATTGTTGTTATTTAATTTTCTGTCTTCGTTCTAAACTTTAGTTGTTTTTCTAGTATGGTTTATTTTATATATTTTTTGTGTATACCCTATCTTGAAATAAAATAAATTATATTTTGGTTACTGTTTTTGGGTAATAAAATAAAGAAATTTTAATTTGGATAAACAAATGATATAACTTTTATAAATATTTACAAATACAACTAATGGTATAACTTTTATAAATATTTGAGTTATAAATTATAAATTATAGGTCATTTAATCAATATTAGGTATAATTTAAGTAGATATAAAATCCTGATACCTAAATGTGAGTATCAACATTATAGTGAAACTGCACCCCAAAAAACATTATTACAACACCCAAAATTTGGTTATCAAAAAATGGTTTTTACCATAGTAAATGGCCTAAGTGAAGTTGATACACAAAAAGAATATCATATTACCCATGGTCATGGAGCGCATGAAATGGAGATATTAAGAAATAGCATCATTGCAAGTTTAATGCGTGCATCTATTAATATGTGGGTATTTGGGCTGCTTTTTCTCTTAATCTCTAGCACATATATTTAATATGTATATGTAATGAAGGATATATCTTTCAATAAATACAAATGAACAATTACCATATGCATTGGAATGGCCCTAATATTTAAATTTCAATATAGTTATAATTTGGAAGATCAAATGCACATGCATGTGGTATATTCTCCGTTAATTTCTGATCAAATACAAAAGAATAAAGAAGGAATGAGTGATGAGGGATTAGTCCATATAAACCCATTAATTGATAAGTTTTGGTTAATCACTAAAGACATTGTGTAATAATACAAGTACTAAATAGATAAGTAAAAAGCACATTTAGGATCATTTATATTAATCATTATACATAGCCACAACACTTTTACATTAGTCCAACACTCTGATAGTACTTTTTACACTCAGTACTTTTAAAAACACAATTTACCAAATACATAGCTATCAAAGCCTAATCAGCCTACCTCTTTCTTAATTTAGCCAACTGTGTTTTTTACTTTTCTATTTTATTATTTTTTAATTTAAACTATTTGTACGATACCAAGGAATTAACTTTCTGATTTTGAGGATATTTTGATGGTTTAGAAATATTGAAATTTTTAAAAAAATTTCAAAAAAATTTCGACAATTTCCATTTGATAATATTTCTAAAATTCGAAAAATTTTCGAAATTTAATTCCCTGTACGATAATTTCAACCCTTCCTTTTCTTGGATTTCGTTTTTCTCTTGTTTCCCTTTCCTACATTCGTCATCCCCACTTTCAACTCTCTACTTAACACCGATTGCAAATTCCAAGCAAAACAAAATTTAATTCGATCACTATCTTTTGCCATGATCTAACCATCATTACTCGTTAATGTAATAAATTATGACATCTGACATTTGAACAACCAAGGTAGAAGACATATATTGATACCAGAGTAAGTCATAGTACTCCAAGAGAGAACAACATTTGATTGTCAAGAAATTCTTTCACTTTTTAACCATGGCTACCTATATGTATGTGTTTTATTTTTAAGCTTATTAATTTAAACACGTGTAGGAAAGAAAAAAAAAAGTTTTTTATTCAAGGCATGCATTGAAGGAGATGAGGAAGAATGTGGATATGGAGATGTAGTATTTGAAAAGGTCGGAGGAGACTTTATGTTGTTGTGGGTGATGAGCAGATGATGCATAGAGTTGAAAGAAGGGATGACAAAAAATAAAAGGGCAAAAGAGCTCAAAAAAGAAATCGAAGAAGATGAAAGGTTGAAGGTAATGTTTAAATAGCTTAAATTTTAAAATAATAAGATAAAAAAGTAAAAACACAACTAAGAGTAAGAGTGGGCAACGACAGCTTCAATCGGCTTGGGGCTCAACCTATCATTGCCTGCATAGCCATGGTTGGAGCGGGTTGAGGTTGGTTGGCTTTGGAAGTCAGCATGGTTAGAGCTTGGGTTAAGCCGACAAGGCTTCTCTCTCTCTCTCTCTCTCGTCGGGAAAAATGGCAGTCATTGCCACTCTCTCTCCCTCTTTTTCTCTCGCTTGTAGTGTGAGCCTTTTTGGTTATGGCACCAAGAAATAGGTACAGTGGAGAAGGTGAGCAAACATTAGACTGCTGATTGAGGTAAAAGGAAGAGAAACAAGAAGATGGCATGCAGAGTTAAGTCGATCCTTCAAGCTTTCCCAGCCAACCATTAGTGAGCTCGGGTCTCTCTTTCTTTCTCTTTCTCTCTCTCTCTCTCTTTCTCAGGTTGGCTCGGGTGCCAACGATTGATGGAGGACGGAACTCGAACCTAAGTTGGGCGTCTATCGAGTTGGGCCGACGAGGCGGTCGGAGCATCAGCTTGGACGAGTTGATGCACACCTCTACGATCCTTCAAGCTTTCCCAGCCAACCATTAGTGAGCTCGGGTCTCTCTTTCTTTCTCTCTCTCTCTCTCTCTCTCTCTTTCTTAGGTTGGCTCGGGTGCCAACGATTGATGGAGGACGGAACTCGAACCTAAGTTGGGCGTCTATCGGGTTGGGCCGACGAGGCGGTTGGAGCATCAGCTTGGACGAGTTGATGCACACCTCTAACTAGCTATGGGATGAACTATTAAATATAATCAGTAAAAATAATATGGATAATATGACCCATTATTAATTTATTAATTATGGGGAAATGTGGAAAAAAATTTGTAATAATAGCTCATTGAAAACTTTGTTTTATGTACATTCAAATGACATATGTCAGCTTAAGAAAAGAAAAAATATAATTAGAGAAGGCATAAAAAAAAAATGCAACTAGCATTTCTACCTTTATTCGAACAATAGAGTGGAAGCAGATTTAAAAAACACATCATTCCCAACAAATCATAAATAGTTTAAAGGACAATCCTAGAGATCTCAAATTTATATATCAAATTTGAATTTCAAATGATGTGTCAGTATCTTATTGATTCATATATTATTCATCCTAATAGTTATTTATTTCATAACAAGTAAAATATTATCATATAGTGTCAGTAACACATAATTTAAAATCCAAATTTAAAAAGCTTATTTGTACATTTGCCTCCTGACTTTTAAGTTTGTCTCACTTTACCCCTTCACATTTGTTTGTATCACATAACTCCTTGAACTTTTATGACGTGTCCTACATTGTCCAATTCTGTTAACTCCATCTTAACTTCCATTAGAAATGCTACATGGCAGGTATTTTTGTCTTTTCACTCACATAAGACTAGCATTTGGCATGTTGTGGATTTATTCCACATTTTAAATAATAAAATTAAAACTAAAAAATTCTTAACAAAAAATCATCAAACACATCCACCCTTTTTTCTATTCCTTTCCACCACCGACAGCAACCCCCTATCACCGCCACCATCTTCACCCTCCCTTCCTCCATCACTAGCTGGACCACTATCCTTGTCAGTCGTGCACCTCCTCCCATCTATCTCTCTCTCTCTCTCTCTCTTCCTACTTCCCTCCCTCTATTTTCATCTCGATTTTTGCTCTGCTTCTTGATTATTCAAATCACCAAATGCTCACTGGATTTCTTCACCAAATGATCACTGGTTGTTTTTCAGGGTTATCATGCCCTAATTACAAAACCACCAAACCACAAATACACCTAAACCGCATTCGAATTACCAAAACTCCAATCAAAATTATAGCTCCAAAACCACCATAAAACCAAAATTCGGCCACTAAATAGAATTTGATCACAACTGAAAAAAAATTCTAAAATTTAAAACTTAAACAAAGAAAACAGAGAAATGCGAGGGCGCCTAGTTGACATGCGAAGGTAGAATACCTTGCCACTGTGGCACATTAAATCAAGGTCTAACCCGACCTGATTCTATCGAGGCCATGATTGCGAAGAGAGAGAGATAGGGAGGAGAAGGAGAGATAGAAAAAAAGAAAAAGCAGTTAGGGTGTGGGTGAGAGGTGGGTCGGGGATGGGGGGAGCTAGGTGGGGGGGCAAAGAGAAAGAGAGAGAGAGGAGAGGGGCAGGGCTGGGCTAGGCTGGGCTGTGTTAGGGGGGAAGGGGATAGGTTGGGTGGGAAAGAGGAAGGGAAGGAGTGGGGGAAAGGGTGGCCGGAGTATGCTGTGGGTCTATATAGAGAGAAAGAGAGATAGAGAGAAAGAAAGGGGAAAGAGATGCAAAGATTGGGATGATGGAGGCTGCTTGCTATTGTCGCCAATGGTGGAACGTTGGAGGGTGGCTGGGGGAGGAGGATGGGAGTAGTGGACGAGAAGGGGATGTGTTGGGTTGGGGGAAGGGGTGGGGACTGTGCAGTGGTCGGTGATTGGGAAGGAGGGGAGGATTTTTTTTTAAATTGAATTTTAAGATTTTTTTTAAATAGGCTTATTATCTATTTTACCCCTTGAAATTACATACTTGTCTCACTTCACCGCTCACAACTCATTTTCGTGTCTCACTTAGCCTTTTGCCGTCAACTCTGTTAGCCAATCTGTTAAAATTAGTGACGTGGCATGAGAATTTCGTCTTTTTACTCATTTAGATAAAAATTAGTATTTTACAAACTCTTTTATTTAATTAAAACTTAAAAAATTAAAATTTGAAACAAAATTAAAAAAAAATCCCCTTCCCCTTCCCCTCCCCCTCCACCCAATGCTTCCTCCCAAGCCTGTACCCCAACCTAGCCCAGCCACCAAATCAGCCTTGACACCTCCCCCACCCAACGACCAAAGTTGCCCCCCACTTCGCCTAGCCACCAAACAGCGACCAACATCGCCCCCCACCGGCGTTAGAGCTGCGCCCCACCTCTCCCCCCACCCTAAAAATTCTCCGTCTTCCACCCCTTTCCATCTATCACCCAAGCAACCCCCACCAGATCGAACCACATCGAAACCACTAGCGAGAAGGAAGGAGTAGAGGCAAAGACAAATAAAGGAGAAAGAAAGTGAAGGAGATAGAGAAGAGATGCAATGCACGAAAGGCAGAGAGAAGTAGAAGAGAGAGAAAGTCAGGCAGAGAGATGTGAGAAGAAATTGAGTCATGGAAAGGACAAGAGAGAGAAAGTAAGGGCGGGAGAGAAGGGGTGCAGGGAAGATGGGAGTAGGAGCAGGGGTTGTGGGAGGGAGCTGGGATGGGGTTGGTTGAAACAAAAGGGGTGGGTCGGGGTTGGAGTGTTGCTGGGCGCTAAAGGTAGAGGCGACGCGGCTGGGCTTGATGCCTGGGGCTCGAGGAGGCCAGATGGGTGGCGCTGGCGACGAGTTGGTGGCTTGGGTGGTGGTGGCAACTGTGGGTGGAGGATGTGCTTGGGAAGGGGGAAGAGGCCAAAAAAAAATTTGTGAGATTCTTAGCCCAAAAAAATTTGAGGATTTAAAATTTTTTAACTTTTTGAAATTTTTTTTGTTTAAGATGTTTTTATTGTTCTCAAATTTTGATATTTTCTTTTAACTTTTTCAAATTTTTTATTATTTTATTTGGGGTTTTTATTATTATATTATTTTAAAATTTTTTTTTTTTTTTTTAGAGTTTTTTCTTTTAAAATGTTTTAATTAAATTAAAAATCTGTAAAATACTAATGTTTTAATTAAATTAATCTTTTGTCAAAATATATAAAAAGTCAAAAATACCCTTGCCACATCATCAATCTTAACAGAGTAGCTGACAGAATGGACGGAAAGCGGTTAGGTGAGACACAAAAATGAGTTATGGGTGGTGAAGTGAAATAAAATAAGTTATAAGGGGTGAAGTGAGACAAGTATGTAATTTTGGGTAGTAAAAGAGATAATAAGCCTTTTAAATAATATTTTAATTTAAAGTTTTATTATTTTATTAATTCAAATATAATTTTAAATGTATTTTACGGTTGAAATGACAAAATTACCCCACCATCTTAGCATTTGTAACGGTGGTTTACACGGAGTTGACGGAATTAGACAATATGGGACACGTCATAAAAGTTCAAAGGTTATATGATACAAATAAATGTGAGGAGGTAAAGTGAGAAGAAATTTAAAAATGAGGGGAAAATATGCAAATAAGCCTTTAATCCTTCGTTATGGTTGTTGAGCTAAAAAAAAGAAAAAAAGAAAAGGCTATTTATTGTTTTTGCCTCTTGAAACATACTTTTTTTTACTTTGCCCACTAAAAGTTAAATTCTCTCACTTTTTCCTCGAACTTTGTATCACAAGGGTAAATCCTTTCATTTTACCCCCCAAACTCAACTTTATTCATTTATCTAATTTTTGTTCTCAACTTTGGCTTAACTTTTAACTCATCAAACCTCCATCAAAATCAACAATCTTATACTTATTTTGAAGCTATAAATCTCTTCTTTACAATCATATAAAAATTACTCAAAACGGAACTCTAGAATTCTAGATAATAAATGAAGTTGAAGATATAAATAAGAGTGTAAAATTTAAAAAGTAAAATGAAAGAATTTAAATTTCATGGGCTAATATGTTTCAAGGCCAAAAATAATAAATAGCTAAAATAAAAAGCAAAAGGAAAACCCCTCGTGGAATAAACCCTCGTCTCTCCTTCTTCACGCACTCTTCAAGTCTCATCGAGTTCCTTCTGTTCTGTGAATCAATTTTCCCGAGAAAATGAACTTGGGGAACTCCAATAACCCCAAACCTTGCTCGGCACCCAAACAGAATCCACTCCAACTCAACCTCCAACAAGCCTTCACCAACCTCCAAAACCATTGCTCTGGTCTCTTCCACCACCTCTCTCACCTTCCTCCCTTCAACCTCAACTCTTCTTCCCTCCAAACCCACCTCCAATCCACCTTCTCCAACCTCCAAAACCAAGCAAAGCACGCATTCCATGCCGGGTCTTCAAGCTTTGATCCCGTAGACTTTTCCGGGAAAAACCCAGTTTGGGCTCGAATTGCCTTAAACAACAAAACCCAGATTACCAATTTTCCTAATGATGGGTGCGGAGCCGCCATGTCGACGGAGGCCATTGAAGAGCGGCTCGCTGGCGTGCCCGTTTATGCTCTGAGCAATGCCGCCGAGGAATTCGTGCTGGTTTCTGGTGCTTCAACTGGGAAGTCTCTCGGATTGTTTTGTTTCAAGAAAGAGGATGCAGAGTCACTTCTCGAGCATATTAGAATTATGGACCCTGGAATGCGAAGCGGGTCCAAAGTGGTAGCTGTGGCTTTAAATAAGGTGGCAGTGTGAACATTTTGATGAGATTTTTGATATTTGTTTATTTGTTTTAATTGCTGGCTTTAAATAGTTGTTTGGTGAATGGGAAAAAGTTAAAGATGGGTGGAATTTAATGGGTGTTGGTTTTGCAGGTTTTTCAGCTCAAGGTTGATGGGGTAGCGTTCAGGTTGATTCCCGAGTATTCTCAAGTCAAGAATGCGCTTAAGGTGCGTAAGTTGTTGGCATAGGAATATTGATTATATACACTCGTGATTTTTCGGATATGAATTTTGTCAGCATCACTGAATGCGAAGTTCAGCTTATGTGAAAGTAACTGTGCCACATGCTTGATCTTTTTCTGCATATCTGTGTACTAGTTTTGTAGATTCACATTTGAATCGGCATAGTTGTGTACTAGTTGTGTTAACTTCAAACGAAATATTTTATGTGAAATATACTCTCTCTCTCTCTCTCTCTCTCTAATTTCTCATTGTTGCTTTTCATGTGATTTAGAGGCAAAGTTTTCCACTCCCAACTCCCAAGGAAAACAGTAGTTTTTGTGAATTTTCTTGGAACAGTTTGGCATAAATGGTGACAAAAATGCTTCATTGATCTTGCATTGTTGATAGAAGATGCAATATGAAGACCTTCAAACCCCAGGGAAGCTGTCACATGAAAGGAAAATTGAAAATTTGTTTTTATAAGCTTCAGCACTCTGATCCTATTCAAAATTCATTAGATTAAGTGATAAACGTACATACACATTTTAATGGGCCTCAAGTTATTAGTAGTGTGTAATTGGCATTAATCTTGAGAAATTAGCCAAAAAAATACGGATTCGAGCTTGGTTTCTTAAAGAAATGAGCTCAATACTTTTATAGTACTCCTCTCCAGCCAGAAAATGTTATGGCCTTCTCACTCATCCCCTCTGTCCCTTCTGCTCTTCTCAGAGTAACAAAAACTGTGGCTTGTGTATGATGCTGATGTATCCATAGTTTGTAACATGCAAGTCTTATACTAGTAATGATTGTTGTGTGTTTCTTTAATGTAGGAGAAGGAAAGGGTTGGATCTTCTGATGATGGCTTTTCTGGGGTGCCAGTTTTCCAGGTTCTTAGCTTTTCTCAACTCTGCGACACTGGTAGTAGCTGTACTTTATAATTGCAATTTTCTCAAAGTTCCTGAGAATGAATTTATATTTATTAATTATGTTGAGACTAGAAATTTCTAGGAGTTAGCTCTAAGGGATGCTTTTATTGGGTTTTAAGTTAGTCATTGAACTACTAAATACTCAATAGACCTAGTTTTTAAGAGTTTTTAAATATGCTTAATTGTAGCCAACCAATTCAGGTTTTGATAATGGAAGATTGAGCATTTTGAGTAGAGGAATTCCGGGGTAATCTGGGTCATGCGAAGGGTGCTGTTCATTGTTGAGTGAAAAGATGTATGGTTTTGGTGGGGTTAAGAAGGCCAAGGTGCTTTGGAATTGCAGATTGTTGGTTATTAGGTTCTTAGGATGGAGAGGAATTGAAGAATTTTTAATGACTACGGAGGAGCAAATGTTGAAAAATTGTGGGATGGAGTATCTTTATGGTCTTCTTTTTGCGCCTCTGTTAGTGAATTTAGGGGTGTATCTTTGTCTGTTCTGTTACTAGACTGGAAGGCAGTACTTAGATAGTTTGATTTTGCTTTGTGAGGCCTTAGTTTCTATGTCTACTTTTGATCTGTTTTCTTAGATAATGGACATCTTGTCCGTTGTGTGTATTGGTTGAGTTTTTGATCAATAAAAAGTATCTTTCNAAAAAAAAAAAAAAAAAGAATGCATGCCTAGTGTTCTCCTTCTCTCTTTTTCTCCCTCTTTTGTGGACATGTTCATGTGGATGCTGTTCACAGCCATAGAAGGGCACCAGAGGTTCTCTATTCTTGCTTCTTCATATTCCCAATTCTTACCCTTTTTTTTTTTTTTTTTAATTAAAGCCATCCCTTGAGTCCTAAATAGCCCTTCGAAATCAGCCTCCTGAAAACCAATGCAGCTCCTTCCAGTGATTTTTGCAGCTATATTTTCTTACAACTAGTCTTGTTTGTTTTTTCCAAAATAGTATTTGTTTTGAATCCCAAACCACCTAGGCAAGTTCTCCAACCTAAATTTTAATCTACTCACCTGGATTGTGGTTCTTTGTCTGATATTCATAGTTATCCAGCTTTAAAATGTTAATCTTTACAGTCAAGTCTATCTACTTCATAAGCTTCACTTTATGTTTTTTAGATCCTAGTTGAAACTGTGCGGCTGTTTTGACATTTTGAAAACTGAGATTTCATGTAGAAAAAAATATCTATGGGCAACGTTTGGAGCATCATGGTGTCATCTAGTCTATCAGTAAAGGAGGTAGCTAAGATAGTAATAATTTTGCTTTTGCATATCCATCAAGTAATCACAGTGAGACACTCCAGTTTGTCCATAACAACTACAATGGCATTAAGGTTCCTACTTGTGGTGACTGCAGCAATTTAATGGCTAAGTGGCATGTAAATCTGCATGCTGAATGTCTGCAAACAAAACTGATATTTATAAATTCAAGATATCAATACTTGCTTGTTCCAACTTTAGTTATTTATCTATCCAAGTGATAGAAAAAAGAAAAACCTGTGACCCTAGCAGTTTAGCCTAAACACCTAAGCTTTCAGATATGTATGCAAGTGGAGTCACCTTTGAGATGATGTACATTTAATTTGATAGCAATTGCAATTTTTTGTAGTGTACATATGCTCAGGCTTTGGCTAAAAAGAATAGTTGAAGTTTTGGATCATTAAAATATCTAGACAAAATTGCACCTTTGCTTCTAAATATAGTCATAAGATGCCAACTTATGAAAAGGAGAAAAGTCATTTTACCTCACTGTGGTTTGGGTCGAAATCAATATGCCACCCTGAAGTTTAAAAAGTATCACATACCACTCTGTGGCTTAATCTTTTACTGATTCTGTAGGGACCAAAGTGAAAATGAGGATGTGCTGCCCATGTGTTTTAAAATGTAACCCTACGAATCTGAAAAGCTTCAGCACACAAAAATTTCAACTTAAAATCAACCCCACTATCATTTTAAGCACCTAATTGTGGAAAATTTCTTTGTTCCACAATATAAATCCGGTTGTGGTTGAATGTAGGGTAATGTGAAGCATGACATCAAACTATCTTGAGGTAAGTTGATATTGCAGAGGGGTAGAAACCGTTGCTGTTGGGGAGTGAAGTAGAAGAGGCTCGGCATGGAGCAGGAAGGGGTTTGATGGTTGAGGTGGAGGTGGGTTTGCAAGGGCTTTAGAAGTTATGGGTTATTAGGTTTTAAGGTGTAGGATTTGTGGTTGTGTTTTGAAGTTTGACTGAGAAAAGAACAAAACAGTTAGAGACAATAAAAGCATATGTGGTTTATTGTTTGTTTCATTTCCAGAGGTCGGGATACAATGTGTTATGTCTCCTTTGGGTCTTGAAGTAAGGTTCGTAGTTTTAAGAATTGGTTTATTTTCAATAAGAGAAAATTAATACAAAAAAAGTCCTTTTCATTGGCCAAATCCAAGAAATTCTGTCTTTTGGGTCTTGGAGAATTTGGTTTTAAAATTGGTTTCTTTATGATAGAACAAAATAAAGTGGAGAAATGAAGAAAAATAGCAGATTCGAATTAGATGCATTGAAGTATAAGGAGATTAAAGCGAAAACTTCAGGTACTAGTTGCAAGTTTTATCTGTGGACCACATTTGGAGAAGGGTTGTCGGTCAATATATATAGTTATCCACAATGGACACTTACATTGCCGCATTATGGTAGACTATGTTGTTACAGTGCTAAGACTATACAGTGTTTGTGCTTGTCCGTCTCAGTCTTATACTCTTATTTGGCTTCAATTTATTTATGGAAGGGTCAGTTTTGATGTTTTAAGGCATTTCATAATATTGTGGGATTTCATTCTGGAGCATGCAGATGTTTGGCACTTGCTGATTTCTGTTTGGTTCTTATGAAATGAGTAATGGATTTATTTCAGGGAGTGTAAAGTGATACATTTTAAACCTTAGGGTGGTAAAGTTCCGGCACAAACCACAGGGTGGTAAATTAAATTTTCCCCTTATTAGAAATAGGCTTATTCACACATTTACTCCCTAAAACTATAACTTTGTCTCATTTCACTCCCTGAAAGTTGAATGTTTCAACTTACCCCTAAAAGTTTATCCTGTGTTCCACATTACCTGAAACCATCAAGTTCATCAATGCCACCATTTGAATTTACGACGAAATTGCCCTGCCACGTAGATGCCACATCATCGATTCAAACTGAAGAATTGATAGACTTGATGATTTCAGGTTATATGGAACACGAGAAACTTTTAGAGGGTAAATGTAACTTTAAACTTTCAGGGGTGAAGTGAAAGAAAATTATAGTTTTAGGGGATAAATGTGCAAATAAGTTCTAGAAATAAATTAAATAATAGATCATGTGGCTGGGAGTGCCCAGGTTTTGGACATGAAAGCTTATTAATTTCAAGCCCTCCAATTCACTGTGGTAATATATAAAATTGGCAGCGGATGCATTCAGTTTACCAAATTAATTACGGCTGGGATTGCCCAGGTTGTATATGTTCCTTGAAGAAAAGCTTCTCACTATTGTATAATAAACTGTCTTTTTGAAAATTTTGACCAGAAATATTTTGTTTCGAAATAAACTAGTAGTGCCATGTAATTGGTTGTACAATCAATATAAGCATGACATCTCCATAACCAGCATAAATTAATTATGACTGGTATTTAAGTTTTATTGTGGAAAAAGCCATGATTAACATGTTTTATTACCAGTCCAATTTTTTGTTTGACATGTACAAAAGTGCCTTCAAACTTTGTGATCCCAAAACAGGGCTGGTGTTTATAATGAATTAACTGTTTTAATATCCTTAAATTTTGTCCTGAGACAGGCTGTGCCAAGCTTTTTTAACCCAAATTTTGATGGTGATTTTGTTCTTTTAGCTACTAGCTGTGCCATAAGATGTTTTTGCCTCTAGTCAACCTGCTTATTTCAGACAAAACATGAAAAATACTGCTTACTTCAATCTTGTCTGGTTTTCTGATTTTTTGGGCATGCCTTCATCGCAAATTTCTTTCAAGAATTTCCTATGCTAATTTTTGAACTGTTTATACTTTAGTCAAGGAGCTTGATTCTAAAAAGCCAAAGCAAGAGCTATCGTCCAGTATTTTTCAGGAAGGTTAGTTAAAATAATAGCCCTGCAATATCATTATTGTTGCCTGTCTTGGCCGACATTTACAATATTGCTCATCCTTGGAAATCTTATAGGAGGATTTGGAAAGTTCACTATTAAGAGCTTCTCGTGAGCAGAATCAATTAAATCCTGCGTTCAGACCGGGGGATATTCAGGTATGGGTTTTAGCCTTCAGGGCCCCCTCTATTGACAGTGCAGCAGAACCTATCTTTCTGTCTACTTATTCTAGTTTTATATTGTAGGTTGCTGTTCTTGAGGAAGTAATAAAGGGGATGAAGGTGGGGACTTTTTTCTTCTATTATTTATTGTTTAGTTCTCAATTGCTTTGCTTCTCAGCTATTACCCAATTGTTTTGCTTATGTAAAATATCATTTGCTTTCCTTCATCTTCTGGGCAATGACTGAGTGCCAGTTTAAACTTTTATAGCGAAAGTAACAATGCAATATATTGCTCTGACAGTAAAAAAATGAAATATTGCAGGAGAGTTCTACATCAACATGGGATGACGTTGTTTTCATCCCTCCTGGATTTGATGTCTCTACTGATCCCACCAAGCAATAGAGCATCTTTTGACAACAACATCAATCTAAAACAACATTTTGGCTGATTTGTTGCATATGAAGAATATATTGTAGTAGGGATTAGATTTTATGCTTGTAGCTTTCTAAACGATTGTAATGCACTCAGCTTATTTGAAATATTTTGTTCTTCTGTTTTATGTTGTTTGGTTTGGTCTTGAAAGCTCACTTGGTTAATCAGGCATTCGAGTGTGGCAGGCCATGAGAGAGAGAGAGAGAGAGAGAGCAGATAAAAGAAGCAAGAGAAGGGTGTGTATAAACTATATAAGAGATGATAAATCGGTTCAATATCTTGGTCACAAAAGCCACATCCAAGAGTTAGCTAATAATTTTAATCTTAGGGGCCAATTCGAGAGACCAAACTTTCTTAAACAGTAACACGACTGTGGAACTTAACTTCACAAGATTTCAACCATGTACACCAAATTTAACACTAAACTGACCATTTGGGGAGGACCACAAACAAATTCTCCGCCATTAGTATCAAGAAAAAGGAACGGGAATAGCCAAAATTCCTAAAACTCAATTAGTCACTTGAAAGTTGTTGCAATATTGATTTTTATATGTAGTTTTATAATTGAATTGGGGAAGAAGAATAAATTTTTTTTATTGAACGTGTTTCTTTCCCATCACATGGAAAACCCTTTTCGCTCCGCTTAGCCCTATCCTTCTCTAGGGGTATTTTAGTGATAGGTTCTATAGGAACTGGACGATCCTATTTGGTCAAATACCTAGGAGTGAATTCTTTCTCTTTCTTCCGTGAAATTAGTCAAGAGGGTCTTGCATCTTTATATATCGCCCGAAAATCATCACATTCTGTTCTGCGATATTTGAGAATCACCGTCAATACCTCGGCATAGGTCCGGGATAATCCCTTGTTCCACAGCCTTCATAAATTATTAGAAAACAACCCAGGTTTGAAAAAGGATCTTAGAGTGTCTAGGGTTGGGCCAGGAGGGTCTCTTAACGCCTTCTTTTTTCTTCTCATTGGAGTTATTTCACAAAGACTTGCCATGGTAAGGAAGAAGGAAGGAACAAGCACACTTGGAGAGCGCAGTACAACGGAGAGTTGTATGCTGCGTTCCAAATTAAAAATATGGTTAGTTTATCATTTAAAATTTTACAAATAGATGAATATGATTTGGTTAATTTCTTAAAATTTCATCCATATTTTTTTCAAATCAATAACATATTGTCATATACCCCTAAAATTTTATTACTGGAAATTGTATTTCGGTATGGTTGGTATTGTCGGTTTAGAATCCCAGCCATAAGTGTTTATAAGGATCTTGAACCTCTATTTCTAGTACTAATTAATGTATAGTTAGATGTTCGTATCACATTTGCGATCGGTGATCGAGATTAGTAAAAAAGTGGAGGCGGAGGGTTACAACAATCTAGGGTTATTGTTTGAGGAAGTAAAATAGCAGAGTAAAAAGGGAAAAGTTAAGAGAAAATGAAAATCAAGAGGGAAGAAAAGTAGGTAGCTAGAAGCCGGATTGTGGAAGAAAGAGTTGTGAAGAGAGGGCACAGCTTCTCTGGAGTCACAAGTTTTTTCTAGACAGATTGGTATTTTGAATAGTTAATAGATACATTTTGGCCTTGAAAATTCATAAATATATATGTTTTCTCATAGGAAGGGAAAAGCATACCAAGCTTGGTTGGAAATTTCAATTTACCTATTTTGGGGCATACTAATTTTCCCATTAAGCATGAATTACAAGGTTGCACTTACCAAATATAGAAATGAATTACTAAGCATGCTATTGCCTTTGGTTGTGCATTGCTCAAGTGGGCTTCCACCATTATTTCTCAGGGAAAAGAAATGCCTTGCATTAGTTTGGGCTTGTATAAACTTCAATTGTCATAGCAGTTTAATCAAGGTTAGTTCTAAGATTTCAAAGGGTCTGTGCGAAAATTAATTGAGCTCTCTTTACCATAATCTCACATGAAAAAAAAAAAAAAAAA
>QANT01000235.1:0-10581 GCA_003254885.1 Purshia tridentata
GGGCCTCTCCCTTAGTCCATGCGCATGCCACCTTAGGCCCAATCCTTCATATGATGATAACTTGAGCCCATTAACTTGATGAAGCTTCTAGAACCCCTTTGACCTTGGCTCAACATTTCATGGTTCACTAGGAAACTTTGTCCAACTAGGGTTAGGTTTTCCTAGTCCAACTAGGAATAGGTTTTCCTAGTGCAATTAGGATTTCCCTTTTCAGTCCAACTAGGGTTTACCTTTCCTAGTCCCACTAGGATTTGGCTTTCCTAGTTCAACTAGGATTTCTCATTTCTGGCCCTGGACACTGATGGTTTTCCTGGTTTGGCTAGGATTCCGTGTTTGAGTACGATTTCAGGTTTCCTAGTTCCACCAGGATTTCTTCAGTTTTCCTAGTTTGATCAGGATTGTCCAATTTTTGTTCTTTTGGCTTCTTTCTTCATAATTGCTTCATTTGACCTACAAAAAACAAAAACAACGCAAAAACACACAAAACGCCAAGTTCTAGCGTTCTAGGTTAGGGAGTTAGCATATAAAAACATGCACAACTGCACACTCAACATTGGCCCAGGTTCTTGGCGACACTTCCGAGTCCAGAGATGATCCAGCCGGAGACCAAAGCTAGGCTATCACTGTGAGTGGACACTTGTTTATAAATTTCATGATTTAATTTATATTTATATTTTGAGTTTTAATTAAGTTTTATTAATTGAGAAATATTATTTCATTCTTGAGCATGGTTTGAGGATTAATGCATGGAAATAGATTTGATGTGCTTGGGAACTATTTTTCATGATGATTTATTCGAGCAGTTAGATCTTGAAAACGTTTTGATTTCTCAAGTAAACGTATGTGGTTTACTCGTATCTTAAAATATTAAAGGTTTGGTTATTGAAAAAGGATTTTATAGTTGTTGGTTTAATGATTTCCCAGTATTGGAAATGTTATATGTTTTTATGGGTGAAAAGGATTTATGGGGAATGGTTTTCAAACCACCCTTCGCAATACCCTTCAGATTATCAAATTGCATAGGTCTTTGGGACCCATCACGGCACACATGTTGATTGTTTTCTTAGAGCAAAATTATTAAACATTTATTCCAACTCTAAGTTTAACTCGCAAGTGCACGAATCGCAGAGTAACAAGGGGTGCAAAGTACAAGGTCAATCCCACAGGGAATGGATATAGTACCAATAAACCAACTTAACTTAACATATTAGAAACACTAACACACGCACACAAAAATGGGGGTTTAGATTAGAAAGAAAAACACAAATACAAACAAACACACACACTTTCATGGCATTGTTAAGCATCAGAATCCACCAAACTATCAATGATCAACTAATATGATAATCATGCAATTTTAAAAGACTACGAACATAAAGTTTGACTACCAAAGGCTTTGGCTATCTCCCTTTGGCGTTATACCTTCCTTATGCATATACTAAGAGCTTATCGGGCCTACCCTAGCAAGTTAACGTGCATGTTCCTAGATAAACTAGGGCAATCACCCATGCAAGAGTCATTAAGATCTGTGAAGATGTCAAACACGCAGACCCCCTTTCCAACCAAATGTACACGGCGCTACCATACGAATACTATTACCACAACCGTTGCTTAAGCGGCTGTTTGTTACTTCTAAAATTGTCATCCTTTCGAGCTTATTCAATTTTATAACTTCACTAGATGCTTTAACCTTAAGGTGGGCAGTCCTAAAGACTCTACAACTAGTGCCTTTTTAATTAGGTAATAGGATTTTGTGTAAGTACGATCATCATAAATTACAAGAAACCATAACTCAAACATTGATCAATAATAGAGGTTTCATCATCCACTCAACAATGCATAAAAGTAATTAAAACATAAAACAGAAAATAAAAGAACTAACTTTCATTATAAAAATAATCAATAAATCCATAATGAAAGAAAGAACAAACTAAACTAATAAACAAAAGAAAAGAAAAAGAAGAAAAACCCAAGAAGGAGGCAGCGGCTAGGCTTGGGAAAAGCCTAGGAACTTGTGACTAGGGCTAGGGCAACAAGCTAGGAAGCTTGCGCCCAAGCCCTAGGGCTTCACCCTTGTGGCTCCCTCTCTCTCTCTCTCTCTAAAGATGTGAAATATTGCTTGATCTGATCTATTGTGTTGTGTGTAAAACAATGAGGAGAGGAGGCCTTTATATAGGGATAAGGAGGTGGAGAATCCTTGATAGTGTAGGAAAAGGTTTACTTGCACTCCAAGAATAGGATTTGCGGCAGTAATAATGTTTATTTCGTTTATTAGGATTTGCGGCACCGTCGTAAATATTATTGCGCGCACTAGGGTTGCGACTGCGTAATAATAATTATTATGGGCCTAGGGTTTCTCAAGCGTAATAAAGTTCCATACGGCCCATTACTGTGTAGCCGTAATAAACATTGTTATGGCCCATTCTTCTATTGTTGCCATGGTCCATCCTTATGCTCACTTAAGCCCACCTTCCTTGCTTGCTTGTCTTGAGGCCCAATCACTTGTAGAAGCTTCCAGAACCCTTTGACTTTGACCATACATTTCTTGGTCCCACTAGGAAACTTTGACCATCAGGGTTTCACTTTTCCTAGTCCAACTAGGGTTTCCCTTTCCTAGTTCAACTAGGGTTAGGTTTTCCTAGTCCAACTAAGATTAGGTTTTCCTAGTCCAACTAGGATTTCTCATTTCTGGCCCTGAACATTGATGGTTTTCCATATCTGGCTAGGATTTCTTGTTTGAGTAGGATTTTAGCTTTCCTAGTTCCATCAGGATTTCTTCAGTTTTCCTAGTTTGATCAGGAATTGTCCAATTTTGGCTCTTTTGGCTTCTTTCTTCATCATTGCTTCAATTAACCTACAAAACACAAAAGTAAAGCAAAAGACAGAAAAATGTCGAGTTCTTGCACTCTAGGTAAGTGGGTTAGTATCCAAAAATAGTGTAAATTGAGCACTCAACAACACACATAGGCTTTGGGCCGTGTGTCGAGATGCCTAGCCCTTTGGGGATGGCCCTGCGTCCACGTATGGCAGGTATATTTGCCCTGCATAGCAGGACCCTCCCCGAATTCCACCCTGGAACTCGGAGTGATCCTGCGAAAATCCAATAACAAGGAAAATCCTACCGAAAATTCGGCAGAACCTCCCCTGAAATTGGAGAACCCTTTCCAAAATGACCTGCAAAAGCACCTCTAAGCACCACAGCTCCTCTACCACAACCAAAGGTTCTCCGACCAAAATATCAAAACCAATTACTTAAGTATTCACTAAAATAACAGAGCGGTGCTACAAAATTTACTAAAGAATATAAAATACAAAGAGAACTAGTTCCTACAATTTCACAACTTCACAAGAGTGCCTCGACTTCTTTGGCTCGACCGTTCCACCCGTAGAACCTGGGGGGAAAACTTAAAAGAATTAATAATCCTTTACGTTTAAGTTTCCTTAAGATCTCACAAACCCTCTTTGAAATCCCTCAGTTTTAAAACATTTCGTAAAAATCTACTGGTGACTATAAGTAAATCAATATCTTAAAATCCACTTTGAGATTTTCTGGGAAAAATAAATAAAACCAATCAAGCTGACCACATCAAATCAGAACTGAAAGTTTATACCCTTTGAAACATTCTTATGAAACTGATATAATAATAAAAACGCTCACCCAAACAGTTACCCACCGAACCTGCCGTACATGCGCAGGGCCCACAATCTGCCGTACGCATGCAGGGCCAATAATCTTGCCGTGCATGTGCAGAGCCAGAGTCTGTCATACACATGCAGGGCCAATATACCTGCCATACGTGCACGTAGGGTTACCCCCAAAGGGCTAGGCATCCCGGCACACGGCCCAAAACTTATGTGTGTGCCGTTATGGGTCCCAAAGACCTATGCAATTTGATAATCTGAAGGGTACTGCAAAGGGTGGTTTGAAAACCATTTCCCCTAAATCTCTTTCCATCCATGAAAACATATAACCTTTCCCATACTGTGAAATCATTAAACCAACAACTATAAAATGCTTTTTCGATAACCAAACCTCTAATATTTCAAGATACGAGTAAACCACATACGTTTACTTGAGAAATCAAAACGTTTTCAAGATTTAACGACTCAAATAAATCATCATGAAAAATAATCCCGAGCATATCAAATCTATTTCCATGCATTAAACCTCAAACCATGTTCAAGAACCAAATAATATTTCTCAATTAATAAAACTCAATTAAAACTCAAAATATAAATATGAATTAAATCATGAAATTTATAAACAAGTGTCCACTCACAGAGATAGCCTAGCTTTGGTCTCCCGCTGGATCGTCTCTAGACTCGGGAGTGTCGCCTAACACGAGAATGACAAGACGTTAGAATATTAATCAATTTAAGGCCGTAAAAACACAAGGGCACGTTCTAGGCCTTACGCTCCACAAATTTATATTTAACTATAGCCCAACTCATCTTCTGTCTCGACTCAAAATCCGATATCACTAGCTTATTTTTATCCGGTAAATTTCCCCAATTAACCTCCATTCTATCTAACTTGACCGAGGGTCGTCCGGGTGTCGTTTCGACAACCCATAAGTGCCCAATGTCACCCCAAACTCACCATTTCTCCAAATTTTCTTCAAATTAACTATTCTAAACCTCAATAAATCATTCCTAAAGGTGAAAATCATTCCCAATTGCCATTGAATCACCATAAACACCTTAGATTTCTTAAAATCCTGAAATGGGCATAAGCATCAACTATCAAACTTCCAATTTCCTCGAAATTTCCCAAATTTCTCATTCCAATCTTCGATTAAAGGTTCCTAATTACGAAAATTGCCCAAAACACCTCACAATTTGTATTAATTTTAAACACCCATGCTAAAACCGAAAATGGCCTCAAACCCCCAAATTCAATCTTCCACAATTACCCAAAATTGAACCACTAAATTAGAGGGAAAGAAAGCCCATGGAAGGAGGAAGAAAACTCACCAAGAACCTGGGCCAATTGTGGCCGGAAACGACCGGAATAGGCGGAGGAAAGTGGCTGCGACTGGGTACTTTCTGGCGTGATTTCTCATTGGAAAGGGGCTGGCCGGCGTGGGGGGAGCACAAGAGAAGACGACCGGCGGCTGGAGAGTGGTTCTCGACTGATCTCGGCGTCTTATGTCGCCAGAAATGGATCAAGCTCAAAGGACAGCAGCTACACGCGATCAGGGGAAGATAAAGAATGCTCGGGAGAGAAAAGAAAGGGAGCTGGGGGTGACTGGAGGAGAGGCTGGAGTCGCTAGCTGGCGGTTGGGGACGTCGCCGGTGGTCCAGGTGGCTGGAAAAGGGGCTGGGCATCGCGCAGGGGATAGAGGAAGAAGGAGATGTCGGTTGGGCTGGGGGCTGTTTTTCGCGTGGGGAGGGGAGAGGAGAGAGAAATAAAGGGGGGAGGGGATTCCAGAATTTTCTGGAATTAAGACCCATTTCTGCATAATTACAAGTTTGCCCCTCTCTTCACACGTCCGTATTTCTCAAACCATAACTCCAAACGACGCATGCTACATGTCTATGGACTCGTGGAGTCGAGCTCTACGCAACCGTGTCAAGGTCTAAACCAAAAACAAAATAATTTAAAAAGTCAACTTTTGGGTATCTTAACACGTTCCTAACTTTCTAACCATGGCTCTAAACGGGACATGCCGCGTGTGGACGAACTCGTGAGCTCAAGACCTTCCTAACGAACCCATGGTCAAAGCTAAAATCTCACCCAAAACAAAAGTCAACGGTGGGCCCTATTAACATTCACTTAGGAAGGTACGGGTTGTTACACTGCATGTGTATGAGAGTGTAACGACCCGTACCTTTTAAGTATATTATAATAGGGCCCAACGTTGACTTTTGGATCTAGCAAGATTTTAGTTTTGACCTTGGGTCCGTTAGGAAGGTCTTGAGCTCACGAGTTCATTGACATGCGGCATGGGTTATTTAGAGCTCCGGTTAGAAAGTTAGGAACGTGTTAAGGGACTCAAAAGTTGACTTTTTAAATTGCTCAGATTTTAGAGTTGACTTTGACATGGTTGCGTAGAGCTCGACTCCACGAGTTCGTAGACACGTAGCATGCGTCATTTGGAGTTACGGTTTGAGAAATATGGAGGTTCAAAGTGAAGGGCAAACTTGTCATTTCGTTGAAATAGGTTTAAAATTCCAGAAATTTCTGGAATCTCCTTTTCCCCCTTTTATTTCTCTCTCCTCTCCCTCTCTCTCTCTCCTCCTCTCTTCAAGGCCAAACTTTGAATGGCCATAACTCCTTCGTTTGATGTCCGATTATGGTGATCTTGGTATCGTTGGAAAGCTATTGACGATGCCTTTCCACTGATAGTCTCAGATCATCATTCTGATCAACCTTGAAGACGCAGAAGCCCAGTTACAGTCGCGCCACCGCCGTCGTTCTTCGTCAATTCCGACTGTTTCTGGCCCTGTTTGGGTTGGATTCTTAATGGGTTTTACTCCCCTCTTCATGTGCTTCATTTCCCCTAAGGTATTGTCCTCTAAATTTGAGTATTTTCGTTTATTAATTTTTGGAGTTTACACACCCATTTCGGATTCTCTTGGAAAACTAAGATTGGGTGGTGTTTTGAGTTATTTTTGGACATTAATCACTCTTAGGAACTTCCAATTGTTGGTTAATGATTTCCCAGTTTTGGAAAGGTTATGTGTTTTATGGACGAAAAGAGATTTATGGGAAAAAGATTTTCAAACCACCCTTTGCAGTACGCTTCAGATTTTCAGGTTATATAGGTCTTTGGGACCCATCACGGCACACACATAGGCTTTGGGCCGTGTGTCGGGATGCCTTGCCCTTTGGGGGCGGCCCTGCGTGCACGTACGGCAGGTATATTGGCCCTGCATGTGTATGACAGACCCTGGCTCTGCACATGTACGGCAGGATATTGGCCCTGCATGCGTATGGCAGGTCGTAGGCCCTGCGCAAGTACGGCAGGATTATTGGCCCTGCATGCGTACGGCAGGTCGTGGGCCCTGCGCATGTACGGCAGATTCAGTGGGTAACTGTTGAGTGAGAGGTTTCTTTATCGAAACAGTTTACAAAATAATTCTTGCTTGATACAAATTTCAGTTCTTAATTAATATTTTGAGAGCTTGACCAATTTTATTAATTTATTAGAGTTTTCAAAACGGATTTCAGATGCGGAAATTTAGAACAGGGTTTTCAGTGGATTTTATGAAAGTGATTTTAAAACTGGAGGAATTCAAGGAAAGTTTGTGAAATTCTAAAGAATTTGAAAGTAAAAGTTTATAAATACTTATTTTGGTTTATGTCCACTCACTGAGTTAACTCATTAGATTTATACCTTGTTGTGATTTTAAATTTTCCCCCAGGTTGTAGCGGTGGAACGGTCGAGCCAAAGACGTCGAGGCAGTCTAGCGAAGAACTTTGAAATTTGTAGGAACCAATTATTCTTGTAAATTTTGTCTTCTTAGTAAATTTTATAGTGCGGCTCTGATAACCTATTGAAACTTAAGTAATTGGCTTTGAAATTTGGGTCGGAGACCCTTTGGATTGTGGTAGAGGAGCTGTGGTACTTAGAAGTGTTTTCTTTGCAGGTTTTTGGAGAAGGGGTTCGTCCAATTTCAGGGGAGGTTCTGCCGAAATTTCGGTAGGATTTTCCTTGATATTGGATGCTTGCAGGATCACTCCGAGTTCCAGGGTGGAATTCGGGGAGGGTCCTGTCAGACAGACTCTGGCTCTGCACATGTAGGGCAGGATTATTGGCCCTGCATGCGTACAACAGGTCGTGGGCCCTGCGCATGTACGGCAGGTTCGGTGGGTAACTGTTTGGGTGAGCGTTTTTATTATTATATCAGTTTCACAAGAATGTTTCAATGGGTATAAACTTTCAGTTCTGATTTGATGTTTGTCAGCTGGATTAGTTTTATTTATTTTTCCCAAAAAAATCTCAAAGTGGATTTTAAGATATTCATTTACTTATCACAAGTGGATTTTTAGAAATGTTTTAGAATTGGGGGATTTTAAAGAAAGACGTGAGGTCTTTCTGCCCAGTTATTTCTTTAGTTTACTGTAGTAATGGATTTTTATAATTCTAGTTAAATGTTTCTTATCTTCGTCCGCTCACTGAGTCGTCTCACTAGTTTTATCCTTATTGTTGTTGTAAATTTTCCCTCCAGGTTGTAGCGGTGGAATGGTCGAGCCAAAGACGTCGAGGCACTCTAGTGAAGTTGTGAAATCGTAGGAACTAGTTCTCTTTTGTATTTTATATTCTTTAGTAAATTTTGTAGCACCGCTCTGTTATTCTAGTGAATACTTAATTAATTGGTTTTGAAATTTGGGTCGGAGACCCTTTGGTTGTGGTAGAGGAGCTGTGGTGCTTAGAAGTGCTTTTGTAGGTCTTTTTGGAAAGGGTTAGTCCAATTTCAGGGGAGGTTCTGTCAAATTTTCGATAGGATTTTCCTTGATATTGGATTCCCGCAAGACCACTTCTAGTTTCAGGGTGGAACTCGGGGTGGGTCCTGTCACTAAGCTGATGAAGTTCTACGGTAGTTTCGAACCTGAGCTAGCTGTGAGTTGGGTTGCGCACATCGAAACGAAGCTCAAGTCGTGTAACTTCCATTGATGCTTGTTTGAGGATCTGAGCCTTGGGGCTTGTTGGAACCTCATCCTCTTCCTTGCTGGAAGTTTTCATTGTTCACTCTATGATGGTCAAGCTAATTGGTATTGACCCAATCAAAATTTAGGTAGTCTTGGTGACTATGTGACTTTTGGCTTTGGTGGCTTTGGTTGTGGTGGATGTTGTTCCAACTGCTATTTTTGAATTGGCTTTAACGACCTCCACAACACTAATGTTTGCAGCTTTCTCCTTAAAACTCTTGCCATCCTTTTCTTTGAATTTTTTGTGGCGTTCCTTGATGAAGTCCTTTCTCGTTGGGTCTTGGTGACCTTTGATTTGACTTCATAATTTTTCCTTAGAACTCTGCTTGAGATTGGTTCTTGACTGATAACAAATGAGGTAAGGTAAACAGCCCATTTCGCGCACTTGTTCATTGCTTTGTAATTTGAGAGCTCATGGAAGTCGATTGTAACTTGTGGTGCCATTTGATCTCTCTCTTTCACTTTTGAATTTCCTGAGAGGAAAACACCACATCAAGGATTAGTTTCATAATATTACAGATGAAAGGGAGAATGGGTCCCATTGGGCATGCCAAAAATTATGTTGAACAAAAATTTGATAATTATTATATTAATAATTATATTTTTGCCAACATAATCTCACTCTACTCATTTAGAGAATAGACTTTTATTATTTAGAGTATGACCCATTCAATATGGAGTGCATCTCTTAATTACAATCTCTTAGTACAAGGTATAAGAGAAGATCCTTCGATTCCTATTATGACGGAATTGAAATCATTTGACGAGATGTGTGAGTGTTTGGATTTATGATTCCCAATAAGTGAACGACTCATTGAAAATTGGTATTTGGATAAAGTGTTTGGTGAATTTGGTTAGGTTGAACAAAGGATTCGATTTGGGATGCGATTGTATCCAGATTTGGTTCTAAATTGCCTACGTACTCATTGCGGGATCAAACCACACGTAATTCCAAGCTTTTAGGAATTAAATGGGTAAATGACTCATTTAAATGACTTGAGTAATTTGGATAGGATTTAGAACCCTTAGATTTGATTTGAGAAATTAATCCAAGACTTTGTGTATGAAATTAATTTCTAGGAATTTGGAATGGATTTGATTTATGACAGTTGCACCTAAATTTAAGCATATAGGTCACCTATATACCCTTAATGGGATCAAACCAATGTAGTTCACTGGAATTTGAGTTGGTTGCCACTACTACAAAAAAGCAAACAGACAACGGGTTTTACCTGTGGTCTAATTCCTCCCAAAACCGTCGTATAATCAACCGACGTCTATTGGTATAAGACTAGACAACGGTTGTCAACCGTTGTGTTACTTAATTTAAGACAATGGTTCCTTGTAGCCAACCGTTGTATATATTCCATAAAAAACCATAGTATAAGTAAAACTATTGTTGAGTACCATTTTACACATCGATTTCCTAAAATAAATAGTTGTATAATCGAAACTTACACAACGGTTTTTATTAATTTTCATGCACTACACATCTTTTTTCTGTCTGAAAACGAGGTGAAATGTCATTTAGACAACGGTTTTGTATCAGTAACCGTTGTTCATACTGACTAAGCTCATACCATTATCTATGTCTATATGCATTTCTTACCTCGATTAAATTTAAAAACCGTTGTATTAATGCACCAAAAACACGGTTTTATATTGAGAACCGTTGTGTAGAGTTAACCATTTAAATTATGTGTGGTTATAAATGTTTTATACCATGGTTGTATTAGAAAAACCGTTGTCGTAATCTTTAGAAAACAATAGTTTATATGAATAAACCGATGTCTACTAATATTATTTCTCTTATTGTCCGATGTGTATAATAGATAAATACATCTGTTTTNTATTGTCCGATGTGTATAATAGATAAATACATCTGTTTTCTGCTGAAATTTGTTGCAAGAAATTTATTAGTACAA
>QANT01000240.1:0-12829 GCA_003254885.1 Purshia tridentata
AATCTAGCGAGCTTAGTAAATTTTTGTAGGCACTTGTTATGTTTGTAAACCTTATTTTTCTTAGCGAAATTTTGTAGACAACCTTAATAACTCTTGAATACTTTATCAGTGGATTGAATTTGTTGGGTCAGAGACCCCTTTTGGTTGTGGTAGAGGAGTTGTGAATGCTTGGAAGTGTATTTGCAGGTCTCGTGGAGAAAAGGGTTAGTCCAATTTCAGGGGAGGTTCTGCCAAATTTTCGGTAGAATTTTCCTTGATATTGGATTCCCGCAGGATCACTCCGACTTCCAGGGTGGAATTCGGGGAGGGTCCTGTCAAATTTGTTGACACAGAAAACCTCAACCGGGAAAAACCACAGGACCTAGTCCAAAGAAAAAAAAAATCCACTATGTCTGAAGAACTACAACCAATGACTTGATCCAAACCTAATCTAGACTCTTTCTTGAAGGATACACTGACCTCACGCCACAAGCTGTACTTCAATCACAGGAATTGCAAAGAGACCTTCTGGCCAACGTCCTATTGACAAGAGCTCACAAACTTGGCCTTATTCTTAATGCTCAAGCTTGAACAAATATGAAGGATGGATGGATAATGGATGATAGCATGAATAGATTCAATAACAACAATATATTCTGCTATCTATATTAAAAGCACAGTGAACTAGTCTATATTATGTGTTTATGCAACCCTAGTTCACATCATAGGCTCACACTAGCATAAAAAATCCTAGAATGCAATCTCTCAAAATGTATAATGTGTGAGCCAACTTGATTTGATATTAAAAGATATTATATATAGAAGACAAATCTTAATAATATAGGAACCAACTTATAGCCCAACACAAAAGAGTTTGCATCCAAATAAGGCTTCTTAAAACCTTAAAAAACTAGGATTTGAAAAATAAAATCGCAAAATGGTAAGATTTAAACAAAAAGAACCATTTTGTACTAAAAAAGGACTTTACATGGTGCTACAAAAACATAAATTTGAATTAAAAATGTATAATTTATGGAAAAGTCCTCAATTGACAAAATTGAAAATGTCAAAGTCTTTACTTTTCTAAATTAGAAGTCTAGGAACCAAACTGATACAAGTGTAATAGTCTAAGGAGCAAAATGACTATTTACCCTTAATAATTTATGGTGTGTGAGTGTAGAGATTAGACTATTTTAGAATGCTTAATGAGATGCCTTATTCTTTTGTTTGTTTTAATTATTCTTTTACTATATTACTAGTAGTTGTGCTCTGTTAATTTCTAAAGTTATTTTGCATATGGTTTGTGCACTGCATTTTTTAGGCATGTTGATTAGTTTTGTATTGCTTCTCTTTCTGTCGCTATGGGTGCATAATCGAATGAGTGGAGATATACATCAATAGTAGGACGGTAAAGTTATTAGTGGCCTTTTAGTTTGATAGTTTTGCTATTTGAAGTGTGAGCATGAAGCAATTCTAGGAAAGTTTTAATTATGAGATCTTGTTAACTTGTTGGTCATCAATTTCCTAAGTAAATGGACTGCATAAACTTAAATTGAATTACTTAACAAGTGTACATCTATGATCTAAACAAACTAAATTCACATATACAAATAGAAATGAACTGGATAATTGGTGAATATCTGGACCACCATAAAATTCACATATACAACGTTGTTTTTAAGTTTACTTTTTGTTTGTTCTATTTGCTTCTGCATGATTCCTTTCATAGTTGCTTTTCTATCATTTGTTTGGTTTCTGGGAAAATGGAGGAAAAAAAATGGTTATGAATTAAGGTTTACATTTAATGGTTCTCGTCAAATGTTTCTTTCAATCTCTTGGTAAATGGGTTTTCATTCTCTCTGTTTTTTAATAATGAAGAATTCGTCTAATTGGAAATGGGAATGTTTCTTTCAAAGGTTTAAATGCTGCTATCATTTATAAAGGAAAATGGGAATGTACTTTGGACTTAAAGATAGCTATTTGTTTAATTGGCTTAAAATGAGCCATGGTTGTCCATCATTCCCATTATTATTTATTATTTTCTAACTTGCCATATGAATTATAAATTATATGCTATCATTAGTTGGATGAGAAATGTTCGTGGCTTATTGAGATGGCTACTACTTACTAGCAGAGTATCTGTTCTTTCTTTGAGGGGAGAGTTAGGCATGTTTGTTCTAAGTGCAATACAAATTTCAAGGCTTCACTTAGTGTGTCTTGATTGTTTTATTTATTTATTTTATTGTGTTATAAATGAATGTGACTTATAGTGACACTAACTATGATAATCTGCCACATCAGTTAGATCTATTGGAATATGTTTTGGTATCTGTAGCATTACTATCTATCATTATGACAAAACAAGAATATAGAGAAATGAATCTTCCTTTTGTTTTCTACCCCATAAAAGAAAAAAAATCAATCTCTTAGAACCCTAAACCCTAAACCTTAACAAATATATGTTAAAATATCATCTAGTTAGTACACATATCTGCATAGATATCAAGGATTTTCTTGTTATAAACTTTTCAAACCTATTTTCAATCTCTCTAAACCCTAAACCCTAACAAATATATGTTAAAGTACTCTCTTGTTAGTACACATATTTGCGTAGATATTGAGAGTTTTCTTGTTCAAACTTTTTCAAACATACTTTCAATCTCTCTACCCTAAACCATCCTAAAGCCTAACAAATATATATTTTTAATTTATGTATAAAATTTAATTAAAAATACCCTATCCTATATATATATAGGGATTTTCTCAGGAGAGGATGTCCGCATTTTTTGAATTTTGTGGATGCCAACATAGTGTCGACACAGTGCAGATAGGATCGACACAAATGATATGCTGCAGCAAGTTCCAATGTGCTGCAGGAAGTTTTAAAATTTCATATTGACACACTATCTACCCCATATCAGCTCTGTGTCAGCGTCTGCAAATTTTAAAAAATACAGTCAACTCTATAAATATATATATATATATAGATACCTTCTAATGTGAGATACCACATTTAAGGCTAAATGTAGGATCTCTCATGGGCCCACTACACATTGTATTTCAATAATCGGCACTATCTACTTTTTTTGTCTCTATTAAAGGATCGTGCTTGCAAAAAAAAAAATCAGAAACCATTTGGCAGTTGATTAAATGATTATAATTCAAGTATTTATTAAAATATTTTGTTCATATATTTATTTGATCAAAGTTTGATTACTTAAAGATTTTCGATTTGCTTAATTTTTTGCAAGGTTGATATTAGAATATAGATATAAAAAATAGACAATTTGGATTGTTTAAATACCCTATAGAATGAGTCCCCATGAAAAATCTCATAAATATAGGATTCCGCACTTAAAGGGGCCTATATATATATAGATATATATATACGGTGAGCTTCTACTGCAGGATCCCCTTTTTTGGCCTAAATGCGGAATGGCTTCTGTTGCCGTTGGATCTCTTTTAATGAGATCTGATGGCTACAAGGATAAGAGCCCCTAACCCAGCTATATCTAAGTTAATCCAGCTGAAGTCTCACCCCTTAACCCCCCTAACCCCTTGACTCGTTCCCTTTCCCAAGCTTGAAGAAGAAGACGCAACAGAAGAAGCCATCCAACCATTTTCGCAACTGTGAGATTGCGAAGAAGCAGCAGAGGTGACACTAGGTCGCAACCCGTTCCCAAGTAAGCTTTGAGCTTGAAGAAGAAGACGCAATAGAAGAAGAGCCCACCAGAGATCCAACCATTTTCGCAGCTGTGAGATCACGAAGAAGAAGTAGAGGTGACGCAAGGATCTGATTGCAGCCAGGAAGACGGAGACACGACCTGACGTTGACGCCGGTGCTGTGTTCTGGTTGCGACGCCATCACCCAGGTCACGAACACCACTAGGAAGACAGAGACACGACCTGACGCTGACGCCGGTGGTTTGTTTTGGTTGCGACGCCATCACCCAGGTCGCGAACACTACCAGGAAGACGAAGAGACGACTTCGTGACAACACAATTCCATTCGCACAGGTCTGAGTCAGGTATTAGTTCATACATTTCGAAATTTCACTGTCTAGGATTTAGGGATTTCGAAATGTTTGTGGTGGATGAGGGATTTCAAAATCTGGGTTTGGGTTTAGGGATTTCAAAATCCATTTCCAGTATGAAATCCTCACTAAGTCTAATTGCAATTCACACATGGGTTTCACTTTTTCTCCTTCAAATTATTCTCATCAAATTCTGCCCATATATCACATACCAATAAAAGGGTAATATATAATTGATTGACAAACATTAGCAGTAGTGGTAGTAGAGCTCAAATTAGAGAGGAACAAGTATGTAGTATGTACCAGTATTGACGGCTTTTAAACCCTTGCTTGAAAACAACTATAGGTCTGCACAATGAGAACAACAAACAAAAATGTAATAATATGTAGCATATGATTTGAAAAGCCAGCAGATAAGTGACATGGGAATTTAGCCAACAGTAAGACTCAATCTTTACCTTCTAGCATTAAAAGGGCCTTCCCCAGGTGACACACTTGATTGTGCAAGACTTGGCTTTCTTGACTTGGGTCATTGAATCCTTGCTTTCTTGCAGTCCTTGGGCAAAGCATGCTCACCCGAGAGCATCTGGGGTATGTTGGCTAGAGTCTCAGCACCTTGTTCAGGAGCTTCAATGGCACCTGCTGCTGAAGCTATCACTGCAGCAACTGCACGCAAGCCTGATGCAGTTACCAGGACGCTTCCGCTTCTGCTGCTGCTAGCTTTAGTAAGATGGCTTCTGGTGCTTCTGAAACATTTCATAGTATAATGCTAATTTAGGAGTTGTGTTGATAAGCTGAATGCCTTTGATGAGCTGAAATGCACCCAGTTTTGTAAATTTTTGTCATGCGTAGCACTCTTATTTGATCTCTTAAGGCCATTAAAGTGGGGGTTCTTTGTAGCTAATGCAAAAAATGTAGAGACAGTTTATGGTCGGGTAGACAGACCTATAGCTATAGTTCTTATGTTCCATAGACTAAAATGTAGCTGATGGATGGAAATGCCTAGTCCTACTTTTGCTGCATTTTCTACAACTAAATAATATCTACCAGCCCAAAAAAGGGGGTCTACATGTTATTATTATTCTCAATATATAAATACTAGGAAATCAATTAACTTTCTCTAAACTGAGCTAAGCAAATCAACATTTAAAAAAATTCTGAGGCCTAGCTAGTCCAAAGTTACACATGGAGAATGCAGTGTGTGTATGTCATAGGAATCCAATTTTCTTATTGGAAAGAATCAATTGATTACTTGTATGAAAATTTATAATGTGCATCATCATTAAATTTCTGATTGCTTGCAGAATGTCATTGCTATTGTTGTAATTAGTGAAATCCACAATGCCTAATCGTACCGGAAGTAGTAGCAACGAAGTTCAACATCAGCGAAGACAACGACAATGTGTGTGTGACAGTGTTTTAGAGTTGAAAATGTCTAAAACAGATAGGAATCCAACAATTCAAAAAGCTCCTGCAAAACAACGATAAAAATGTCAGGAAGAAAGAGGATAAATACAAAAAAGGAAGATAAAATATAAAATAGAGAATAAAATGTAGGAGTTTTGTTATCTATTTGCAAGCTTTGAATTCAAGTTTTGAATCTATAGCTAATCCTCAGCCTCTATAGAACTGATCATCTACTACCCTATTATACCTATATGAATTCTCATATTTTAAAATTTATATTTTTCTATTGTTCAATCTTATTTCATAATCATTTTATTATGTATGATAATAATAAAAATTTATAAAATAGAAATAAAAGCACTTTTTCTTTTGAGGAGCCAAACGTCAAATTGCTTTTATGTAAAAGCGCTACTAGTAAGAATTGCTACCGCCAAAAGTGCTAGAACGCGAAAGTGCTTCTTAAGAAGCAGTGCTGAATAGTCCCTAAGACAAGTGGGTGAAAATATAAGTACTCATAAACAAAGAAGTGGTAGATAAGAAGGAAAAAGTTGTTTGTGTAGATTGAGAATTGTGAATAGACCAGGCCAGCCCAAGTCCTCCAAGGGCACGGCCTTTTAAATTTGGCTCATGACAAGACTGCTCGAATCTCACCCTGAAACCCAAAACAATCCTTTAGGGATGCCACGCTTATCTATGTGTAGATCCTGAGGTATTGAAAGTTCAGTGACATCTCCTTTGTAAATAAGCTTAACCAAATCTCAGTGAGTACTTTAAACCATTTCCTTCAAAATTCTTCCTTTCATACAAGCAAACACAATAATTTTCTTCAATTTGAATTTCCTAATTTAAAATATCAAGTTCGTAATCTCAATCTCAAATCACAAACCATGGGTAACCCATTAAGTAAACAACATAAATGCATAAAACTCAGAACCTCTTTTGAAATCTCAAGAGTACAAGATATACATAAACAATTATCAAGAGAACTTAAATGATTTTCATCACTTATAAATAATATCAATATACTCAAATCATCCAATGTAGTACGTACCCAAGACTCATCCTCGGCCGTTGCCATTTTTCTCAGCATCAGCATGCATTTTGGCGCTGGCTATATTGGTTTCCCACACATGTGACCCAGTATCACAGAGTCCTAATCCTCATTCATACGTACGTAGATAAAACACCAAAACACACAGCCCAAAGCCTATACATGTGAACCAATGGTCTTAAAGACCTATATATAATCTCATCCTTGAACTAAGATACTAACTAGTGTTTTAAAAGTATAACTCAACCTCATAATAGTATATAACATACTCAAGGTAACTTTTAATAATATCCTCCATAATTCTCATATATGCCTCAAAATAAGTCAACTCAAATCAAGAGTTAATCTACTAGATACCTTTCAAAATAACATTAAGTAAAACCTCCATTTATTTCTCAAATCAAAGTTCAAAAAAATTTAAATTCTTATTTTAAAACAAAAGTTCACTCACAAACTTGGCAAGCTAACCGCAAGCCTCGCTAGTTGAGAATCCTTAACCCCAAAATCACCTTGTCGAAACAAGTTTGGTTGCCAGTTCAAATCTCAAAATCACTTAACTAGCGTTCAAACATTTGAATCACTCAATTTCCCTTTTCGATTGTCCTGTACATCATTAACAAGTCAAAATTGGTTTGTTAGGACCCTAAAATAGAGACGAAGGTAGAAAATGCCGCTGCCTGGTCCAGCACCACCGCACATGGCGGTGGTCGGCGGTGAACAGACTTTTCAACAATGTCTTCGATTCTAACAATTCTTATTCAAAAACGACAGGTTTGAAGTGAAGATCATCCTTTCCAATTGGATAGTGTGCAAAAAGTTGCCGAAAGTGGTCGGAAAAGACCAATTTGCAATAGGTGCACTATTAATCCAACTTTTTCAACCCTACATGAAAATTAACAATCTTATAATAGATTTGAAGCTTAGAATGAGAAGAATCCAAAAATGTAAGAATTAGGACCAATAGACGATGGGGTAGCCAAAATTTGGCCGGAAAGATTGCGGCTATATGAGCTTCTTTTGCTTAATTCGCCGATTGTGGTGGTCTGATAAGAAAATGGTCACCGGGGTTGGGTAGTGGAGGAAAAGTGCTTCAAAACCCGACTAGAATTATGGCCAGCAAAGGCCGAATGCACCACCATGTGCCTATGGAAGTCGACGGAAGGTGGTGGTCGTTGGAGATGGTTGGATCATAGAGAAATTCTAACTTTGGTTGATTTTCTAATTTCCTGAAAATGAATTTCCTTTTTAAACTTCACCATCAAACTTAAAACACTCATAACTTTTAAATAGTAACTCCGATTCAAAATTCATTTCTTCTTACGCACTCATGAGCTCGAACTCTGTCCAACCAAGTCGAAAACTGAGTCAAAAGACTTAAAATTCTTATAAGTCCCTTTTAAAATTTAAACTTTCCTAATAAGGGCAAATCTATAAAATCACTTGAATGACTTGAACCATTCAAAATTTTACCTCAATTAGGGACGGGTCATACCTATCATTAAGTGGGTCAATTCAATGTTTTCTGTTCCATTGGGCTAGCCTAGCACGAGCTCGTCTTGGATTGGCCCGGGCCAAGGTTTTCTATCTAGTTACGGGTAGGCCAGTTTATGTTTATTTTTTATTTTTTATTTCAAATTCTAATAACTAATCTTTTGTCTACATAAATAAAAATTTATATTTATTTTCAAAGATTTCTTAAAAATTAAATAAAACATTATATATTCTATTCCAAAGTTGTTTATGACTATGGGTGTGGCTCCATATATAGGGTAGTGTACCCTAATTTTTATTTTTTTATTTTTATTTTAGCTTTAATAATAATTGTATCTTACTCTCTCGGTCAAATATTAATTTTAAAAAACTGAAAAAAAAAAAAACCATATTTTAGCTTTAATAATAATTGTACCTCACTCTTAGCCAAAAAAAAAAAAAAAAAACCCTTGCTCTCTCATTCACTCGTCCACTCTCTCTATCTCTCTGTCACACCCGGATTTGAAGCACCCTACCCTGTCGTTAACCAATCGCTACCCTGATCGGTGCATTTTGGTTAATGTTGTTTTCTTTTTTTTACCAAGGGTTTGTGTTGTTGTTTTGGTATAATTATTTTATTTATTTTGGTACCAATAATTGTACTTTTATTAAGAATCGAATCTATGTTCTAACCTCTCTCAATAATCCAATCTACTAGGGGTGGGCATGGTATGATATGGAACGATATGAACCTCATACCTATCCCATACCAACAATTTCTAAATGGTATGGTATGGTATGGTATGGTATGGACATTTTGAAAAATGGAACCATATCATACCGATGTTCTATAGATTCGGTATGAAACGGTATGGTATGGTATGATGTCAATCTTTTAAACTTTTTTTTACCAAAACCAAAACATTCAACATGTTTTTTCAATTAAAACAACATTTAACTACCTGCTTTTTTTAGCCAAAAGCCCAAAAAAATATTTAATAATCTAAAATAGAAGTTCATATATAATTCTAATTCAAACCTAACAAATAAAATGCCTAAATTCTAATAAATTCATAATAGGCTGTAGCAAAACACAAAAATAGAATACTCGAATGGTTTGGTTTGGGGTTTGGGACTCTGGAGTTAATGGTTTAGGGTATTTGGGGGTTTGGTTTGGGGTTTGAGACTTTGGAGTTCAAAATTTAGGATATTTATGGTTTGAGGTTTGGACTTTAGAGTTTAGGGTTTAGGGTATTTTGAGATTTGAATTCGAGTTTGAACTTTGGGATTTGGAGTTTTTTATTTTTATTACATATGTTTTAATTAGTATAAGGTATGGGATATAATGTATGTCTTATACTATATCTTAATTTCCAAAACCTTAGGGTATAGGGTATGGGATATAGTAGATACAATTTATTGATATTATACCATATCAAAGTATTAGGATATGATATAAATAAAGTATTAATTATAGTATACTATATAGTATATAGTATATACCAACTTGCCATACTATAATACAATTAATACTATGAATTATAGTATTAGCCAATTAGGGTTTATGAATTAAATATTTTAGGATATATAATATTACGATATGATATAAAATTATAAATTATTAATTAACTATGAATTATAATATATACCAAATTACCATACTATATTTTTATTTAGTTTTATATCGAAATTTTAATTAAAAAATTTAAATTTAAATTTAATTAATATTCGGTATAGCATGGTATTGGTCGGTATTAAAAGAGTGAAACCATTTCCATACCATTAAGATCGGTACGGTATGGTATAAGGCTCGGTATCATTTTTCAGTATGAAACTTGACACGAAACGATATGGAATGGTATGGAACGGTATTACGGAATGAGATGCCCACCCCTACAATCTACTTTCTCAGACACCTCTCTCGTCTCCTCTCTCAACTCCCTGCCACTGCCCATTTTTTCTCACTTCTATTGCATTAAAATCTTCTCTTAATATCTTCCTTCGACTCTCCACATCTCTCTCAATCTTGCCCACACCTCTATAAGTCTTCTCACTTCTATCACATCAACTCTCCTCCCAATATCTATGTTCCACCTTCAACATCTCTCTCAGTCTCGCCCACTATTTTTTCTCCCAATTTTTTTGTGTAAAATTCTTGTTTTAGTTGCTGTGAAATTTTTTGTTGTTTTTTATTTTAGGGGAGTTGAACTAAGCAAGACAGTCTGGCAGAGAAAGTAGTCCCGAACAAGGGAAAGACAATCTCCTAGAAGCTCTTTGTATCGCGATAGCTCCCTCTTGAATTATGATAAATTTTAGTTATTTTAATGTTTTTTATCTAATATTGAATAATATTTTAATGGTATGTATGGAATACAATAATATTATTATTACCACATTTTTTATATTATCTTATACCATCGTACATATTATCATTATACTGACAGAGTATTTTTTTTATTTTTTTTAGTGTTCAATGTATTGATACCATGTAAATTGTCACATAAAATAATACAAAACTATAATATAAAAATGTTGTAAGTATAACATTGTTGTATTAAATAATATAAAATACAATAATGTTATACTTACAATATTCTTATATTATATTTTTATACCACCTTATGTCTCATTACTCTACTGACAAGATTCTTTTTATTTTATAATTTTTTTAATATCTAATATATAAATGTTGTATATTTATCAAATAAAGTAGTATAAATATGATAAATGCAGCATTATTGAGCAAACGGGAAATACTAATAAAATTTCTCTAAATTTTATATTAAAGTACCATCCAATTTTGCTACAAGAAGATTATAGGCAGGAACCATTGAAAGCTAATTTAAACCGCAGCACCAATTTAGAAGAGCTCAAATGTTAAAGGCATAACTGACTCTGATTTACACTTTTGAACAAAATATGCAAGGAATAATACAAACTACAAAATCTTCTGAAGAAAAATCAAAATGAAACAAACACAAGTAAGCAACCTTATCCATCAAGCAGCCAAAGGGGAAAATTTCCAACCATCAGGATTTGATGATTATACTAACCTAATTAAAAATTAGTAGCTGTGTTTCCAACCATCAGGATCAATTCCAGCAGTTTCTATGAAAACATTAATGCTGAGATGTTGAGAAGCACAGGCAATCAGGATCCTAGATTTTGATCATTAGACTATCACATGTTAAAAAGTTGCACAGGCCAGCTGCGTTTGTGACCACGAGAATCAACTCCGGTGGTTTCTAGGGAAATGTCAATGTTACGATGTTGAGAAGCGCGGGCAATGCTTATGCGCAGATGAATCCTCGCAGCTGGACAAGCTTCAGTGCCAACTGCGGCTGATCTGTCAAAGTTAGATTTTCCAGATGTCACAGCAATTGGTTCCCGGAACGTCAAAATAGTTTGCATCCAGTGCGTTTTGGGAGTGTATGGGGATGTGGACAAGACAGCTGGTATTTCTTTGCAGAACCTGTTGGTGAAACCAGTCTCAAACCACAAGAGAACTCCATAACACAAGGTTGTTTCAGATTTCAAATCAGTTGAGCCGCTAGCTGCACCACCGAAGTTTGGTTCCAACTCAACAGTAGCAGTAAAATCGACCTCATCCGGCTTCATTGTCACCAAATCAAAGGTCTACAAAAAAAAAAAAAAAAAAATCAGGAAAATCGTTCACCTGATTAGAGTCACTTGTATGCTTATCTAGTCTAGAAAACTCCCCACATATCCTTGCCTTAACATCTTTAAGTTACAAGGCATTTCAATTGGTTATTCCCAGAATTTGAAATTCAAATTCACAAAATATGTGAATTCTGGTAGGTCATGCAATGATGCAATAATTTGGAGTCTTAAAAACAAAGTTCATAAGATCACTTCAAAGGTGTTTCTAAGAATAAATATTCAGCATATACTAAAATTATATAAGATCATTTTATTAAATAAAGCTTTCTGATGGGATGTATTCCACCAGTTGACTGAAGAATATTTTGGGCTGACTTTTTTCCCTTATACCTTCTTATATTGAGCATAAATCTTGCATTCCTACGTTTTGATCTATGTTTATTATCAAGGTTCGGTGCTAACCACCGCCATATTCAGCATTTTCTTCCTTTATTTCTAGTCCTACTAAGAATGTGCGATAATGATTTATCAATTTGTTACAGAAGGCAGGCTACATACATTTTGAAAAGATAAAAGTTTACAAATTTTTTGAAAAGAAGAAGACAGTAGACAATTTGATAAAAACAAAGAACACAAACCAATAGAGTCAAGAATTTGGTATAGTAAGATGATTCAGATCGGGAAATGAGTCCAAATTTAGCCTTCATTTAGAAAATAGAGTTCCAATTAGTTATTTATCAGTTCTTAATTGTGAACTTGAGAAATGAAGTTGGGACTTCACTTCCCTTGGCAAAAGATGCTTTGTTCCATGCAAAGGCATGAAGATAGACGAGCTGAATATCAAACAAGACAGAAAGATAAGCATACAAAAAAAATTGAGTATCATGGACCACACAAAAACAATCCATCACAAAGTCATGATATAAAACCAAAAGCAACTATTAACAAAAATAATCATAATAATAATAATAAACCACAAGCAGTTGAGCACCTGATATGTGATGTCTATATCTCAAAATTTAAAACTAGCATTCCTATCAAAAAATGAATAAATAAAACTAGCATAACACCAACCTGGAGAACAGCAGCTCTGGTCACTAAACAGTTATTATCCACACAATCAACAATAGCAATTTGGGCAGCACCTTCAACAAGCTCCTTGCCAACACAAGACATGTTGAAACCATATACATTTTCCCAAAATGGAATACTGGTAGCACCTTTTCCAAATCCTGCCACAAACTAAGAAAAAAGGGGAAAATTTGAA
>QANT01000241.1:0-11420 GCA_003254885.1 Purshia tridentata
TTCAGTCTAATAGTACTCAATCATTCTTTCTATAATTATATGTAATTTATTATGTATGCATGTAAAAAATCAATTAGTGTACACGTAAAACACATGCCAAAGAGAGGGAGTGTGTATATATAAAAGATGAAAAAGTTTGGAATTCAGCTTCTCTGTCTCAAAGGGAAAGTGTTATTTGGGGTTTTTTTGAAAAATAATACTATTCTTATCATGTTTTAATATTATATTTTTTATATAATCTTACGTGTAATTATTGTACTGACAGGGTATTTCCTTATTTTTAAGGTTTTTATTTTTATTTTTTTAGTGTCTAATGTATTAATGCCATGTAAATTGTATGATATAAAATTATAGTATAAAAATGTGATAAATATAACATTGTTGTTTCATAAAATCGAAAAGTCTGCGAGAATAATCTCAAATCTAGCAAAAAAAAAAAAGAAGGAGCTAATTTCTATTTTATACTCAAGTGAGAATTTGAAAGCTTATTTATTTATGACATCCTCAACTCAATCTGATAACTTAAAGAAAAGTCGCTGAATCGGAAAATATAAAATTGGTGTGGGTCCCGCCGCGCAAGCATCGGAAGAAAATGAATGAGATATGATCTGATAAACGAAATTTGGAGAGTAAGCAGAGAGAAGAAGTAGAGGAGGAGGAGGAGGAGACAACGTAACATAAGATGGGTGATGGAAACCACAGAGGACTGGTCGCTGCAAATTCGAATTCTAACAACACCAGCAACAAGCCAGAGTGGCTGCAGCAGTACGATCTCATAGGGAAGATCGGCGAGGGCACCTATGGCCTCGTCTTCCTCGCCAGGACCAAGTCTCCTAGCAACCGCGGCAAATCGATTGCCATCAAGAAATTCAAGCAGTCCAAGGACGGTGATGGCGTCTCCCCCACCGCCATCCGCGAAATCATGGTTTTTTTCTGCCTTTCATTTTTGAATTGTAGATTTTAAATTTGGAAATTTTCAAGTTTTATTGTCTTTCTTATGGGAATTCCGCCTTTTTTGGGTTTAAGCATCTGGGTTTCTTTCCTTTTGTGGTTTCCCATGAGCCAAGCATGTACCTTTTTTGTTTGTTAATTTTGAATTTCGATTAATGGAATATATTTAAAAAATTCCATAAACAAAAATTAACAAGGACTTGTTTTGGATGGTTCAGTTACTGCGGGAGATATCGCACGAAAATGTGGTGAAGCTTGTGAATGTTCACATCAACCACACAGACATGTCGCTCTATCTGGCATTCGATTACGCCGAACATGACCTATATGTGAGTGTGGTTTTCCCTTTTCTTCTTGCAACAAATTTGGTTGGCAGCTTCTATTAAGCAGAGCAATATCTGGGTTCATTACATTACATGACAGGAAATCATTAGACATCACAGAGACAAAGCTAATCATTCGATCAATCCGTACACTGTTAAGACATTGCTCTGGCAGCTGCTCAATGGACTTAATTATCTCCACAGGTATGGTTTTATTTTTTGTGATGCTGATGTTTAGTCCAATTTTGCTGTACCATCATTATAGTCAGACTACTTGTGTGGAACTTTTCTTGCAGTAATTGGATCATTCATCGTGATCTAAAGCCATCTAATATCTTGGTATGATTCTCATAAGTGTTTTCTCTCTCATTTAATGAATACCCATCATTCCGCTAAGTTGCCTTTCTGATACAACTGTGTTAAAGTTTCTTGGTCGAGCGTTCGTGTGAACCAACAGAAATTGCTGCTATGTTTACATGAATCTTTGTTGCTAGGTTATGGGTGATGGAGAGGAACAAGGAGTCGTCAAAATTGCTGATTTTGGACTTGCAAGAATATATCAGGCTCCCCTGAAATCACTGTCAGAAAATGGGGTAAGGAGGCATGTTTGTATCGTGTTCTTTAGCTGCCAGCATTGTTTCTAGCAGCGTATGTGATGTTCTCAACTTCTCATATATTTATATTAAATATATTTTAATTGACAAGAAAATGGCTGAATGGTGGTATGCATAAGGTATACGAAACATAAATTATAAGGTTTATACAATTAAAAAATAATCTAAAATTTCAGAATAAGACAACTAAATTGATACAGGAGCCAAGTTCAAAGCTTAATAATTAAGTCCATGACACTTTTGATGTGATGCCAAAATTATCTTTCCCTATGAGTGATTGCAAGAAACCTATGGTGTTATGCTGAAGTCTTGAGTGAGTTTGGGTCTCTCACAAAATTATCTTTCCCTATGAGTGATTGCAAGAAAGTCTTGAGTGAGTTTGGGTCTCTCTTCTCTTCATTTCCCTTACTCTTTTGTCTTCTGATTTCCCACTTGCATGTTAAGCATTAGCTGACTTGGAGTGAGTCCATGACTTTTTTGATTTCATGCTGCAGTTTTCTAATCTGTTTATTGGATTGATTCCAAGAAAACCCTTGGTTTGATGCTAAACTTCAGAGTGAGTCTGGATTTTTTTAATAGTGTTTTCAATGCTCTCCTTGAAGCGAGGCTGTCGAGAAACTCTCTAGGCATGTCTCTGCTTTGAAAATGCCAAGGAGGTTTACGCCTGTTTCTTAAAAGGTGCACCTATTGCGCCTTTACTTGGTTTTTTTTTTAATAGTTTTTAATTTTTTAATTTTTAAAGCCTTAAGCCCAGATGATGTTGTTTGGTTTGGTTTTTTCGTTTCTCTTTTCTTTTAAACAAGTTAAATCGTAATCAAAATGTTGAAATACCTAGTTACCCAGCATCCCTAGCTTCCAGATTCCCTAAAAGAACGCAGAATTCTATCTCTTTGGCAGCTCCAAACCCAAAACCCAGCGACAGATCCCAGCCCCTAAATAAGTTTTCCTAGCCCTTAAAATTGCCTAATTTAGCCCTTTGCATCAGCAGCCCCATCATCTTCTTTGGCAGCCATATCATGGCATCATCAGTCCATCTTTCAATTCTTCCCTTTGCGATTCTGCTGAAGTACCATCTCTGATTGGACATCTCCCCGTGATTAATTTGCTGTCAAGCAAAAGGGTTTCAATGAAGTTGAGTTGTACTCTTGTGCTTAAACCCCCAACTACCACTAATTATGATTGTACATAGGGAAGACAGTTGTGACGTATGAATATTTTAATGAGTACAAGATTATAATTGGATGGTTAGAATTTATCCCTATCTTGGTTTGTTTGGTAATCAGCTGAGACTATTATTATATATTGGGATTATCATTGTGCTTGTTTGAGATTTTATTTATTGCATTATGATCATTGTGTTTGCGGTGATATAAATTTTGTGTGGTATGAAGTATTATACTAATTTATATATGGAGAGATATTTGCACTCCACTTTTCTCTGCTTGCACTCTAATTTTTATTAATTTTTTTATTGAATTTCCAAATCTGTCCTTAATGCGTTTTTGCTTTCGAAAACCATTTAAGCTTCATCTTCTTGTTTATTAAACCATCCAACAGCTGCCTGAAAAAGAAAAAAAAAACAAATTTCCAAATCTGTCCTTAATGCGTTTTTGCTTTGGAAAACCATTTAAGCTTCATCTTCTTGTTTATTAAACCATCCAACAGCTGCCCGAAAAAGAAAAAAAAAAAAAAACCATCCAATCAGGAATATTGCTCATACCCACAGAAGATAGAATGGAAGCTATGGTTCCCATGAACATCTGTTGATATACTTTCACGCAAAAACTCTTCTCTTCTCTAATCTCAGTATCTCGCCACTCACAAGCCAAACACAATCTAAACCCAACCCAAATTTTGTTTCTATTTGTTGTCATGGTGTAAATTCTACCGCAAATAGAGCCTCCATAGTGTGGAAACTGAAAATGGAGAATAGATAAACGTGGAAAGAGAGAGGGGAGAGATATCCATAGCTCTAGGATAAACAGATGTTATCATCTCTCCACTCAGTTTTTATTCTCCTACTTTAATCACTCTACCTTTCTGCACTAATTGCATTTGTATCTCCACAAAAACAAAATTTCAAATGGGAAAACAATTTCTATGCAGACTGAAAATCCCAAAAGAAATAAGGTTTTTTTTGATAATCTAAAAAACTTTGGCATTATTTCTTGTTGTGGAGTTATGGTCCTCTCTGTTAATGTTAATTTTCATTTTGGCTTGCTTTAGAGGCTGCTTTGGTTGGGACAATAGTTGGTTGATATGTGATGCATCTGAGAGGGAGTGAAATGCTAGGATTTTCAAAGATATTGAGCATTCAGTGATTAAATTGAAGATGCTTTTATTTTCTTTTCTTTTTTTCTTTTCATGGACCTCTTAAGTTTTAGGATCTGGTTTTTTGTTTTCACATTTTGTGTACTTGGCTAATGCTCTTTTGTTATGTTTTTGGATAACTATCCCCAACCCCTACTTGAATACTACTATACACTTACATTTAAATATTAATCCAGGCTAAGTGTTTACTTTGTTAATCATTTTACTTTCAGGTCGTGGTAACCATTTGGTATCGTGCACCAGAGTTGCTCCTTGGGGCGAAGCACTATACAAGTGCTGTCGGTATCCTCTTGACACCAAATATGCATTATATTATAAGCAAGCCTATATAGTTAACATGCAGTCATGGGTACACATTCAGGAATAGGTGGACATTAAAGATTTGATATAGTCCTGCCAATTAGATCTTTGCACATGTTTATGTGGTGTTGTAATTTATTTCAACTTTAAATTACTAGTGACAGCTGGCGGCCAAAAAATAATTTGGGTGTTGAATGCTACTAGCAGAATAATAAGCTTCTATTTAGTTAAGAAAACAATCTTCTCTTAACCTGCAATTTAGATATGTGGGCTGTTGGATGCATCTTTGCCGAGCTTTTGACTTTGAAGCCATTATTTCAAGGGGCAGAAGTCAAAGCCACACAAAATCCTTTCCAGGTTAAAAATGTTATATATAATATATCCTTCAGAATTATTGTCCTCAAACTGTCCTTACATTTTATGATTTATTTTTATTTCCAGCAGTGTTGTTAGCCTTTTTTGTAATCCAATTATGTTTTCTAATAAATATAGTCACTTATGCAGCTTGATCAACTTGATAAGATATTCAAGGTCCTAGGTACTTTGTTTGCTTTACTTTTTGAGGCCATTTGTCTTCTTTTATATATTCCACGTAGCTATCATACAGTCCATTGTTATTATGCAGGCCATCCCACACTAGAAAAGTGGCCGACACTAGCAAATCTTCCACATTGGCAACAAGACCTACAACATATTCAAGGGCATAAATAGTACGTTTTCTAATATCCTTTTATTTTATTTTTTTGACATAGAACTTGTTGTAGGCATTTGAAGGAATTAGTTTTACTAATATGTTATACTCTATTATCTCCCTATGAGGCTTCGTTTTCGTTCTTTGTTTTTTGTTTTCTTTTCCTATGATAGAACTAACTAGTTCTTTTTCTCTCTGTATGCTTTTGACAGTGACAATACTGCATTGTATAGTGTAGTTCACCTCAACCCAAAAAGTCCTGCATATGACCTACTATCTAAGATGCTTGAGTAAGTGGTGCCTTCTTACAAGAATTTCAATTTGTTATTGTTGAGCAAATAGGGAGGAGAATGAGATACATTAATCATATGGCTAATTCAAATTACCCCTGAAATATTGCTCATCACACCCTAAGCATTTTTAATTCCCATTTACCCTTATTTTTCTAATTTTGAAAATAATCAAACTCTCTCTCTCTCTGTCTATCTCCCCCCACACACACACACAAATGATCTCTTCCTAGACAGTTTGACTTGTTATGTTGCTAAGCTGTCAATTTCAACGGTTGATCCATTGAAATCATATATCTATCGTACATACCTACTTTCAAGATGATATGAGTTTGCTGTTGCCTCATCTAGAAAGTATAAAATGATACTTATAAAATATTTTGAAGTTGTACTTAGTAACAGTGGCCTGTAATATGAAAGGTTTTCAAGTCGTTGTATATTCAGTTATTATATTTTCACAATTTAGTTTGCAGATATGATCACATATTTTTGTCATTAGAAAATTAAATTAATCATTTTTAAAACAATTCCTTATGCAGATATGACCCTCGAAAGCGTATAACAGCAGCACAAGCTTTAGAGCATGAGTACAGCTTCTTGTCTCTTATCATCTTCTTTCTCTCTCTCTCTGTCTGACTGTCTCTGTGTCTCTCCCTCTGTCTCTCCCCCCTTTCCATCTCCCTTTAAATGGCCTACTTTTAAAGCTTTCATATTTATAGTCTATGAGATGAAAACTATATATATACCCCATCCTATTCATGGTTATTCTCCCTATATTTTTGCTTACAAGTTGTCATAATGGTTGAATGAGAACATGGACTTGGTTTATTCATAGAAAGAAGAAACTAGTAAACTGAGTAGTATTGATTAGGCTCTTAATATCAAGAAGTGGGATCTCGGGGCTTTTAATACTTAGTTCACTCCCCGAGCTTACCAATTGGGTCACTTATAGGATTTATGAAACATAAATATTTCCATAGAACTCAAAAATCAACTACCATAGTCTGGGGTGACACGTGTAAAACTTACAGTAGAAAATTATTTAAATTACCTGTAAAAATTTTTGATACTCTTAAATAAGACTTGTCATCATCAACAGAGTGCCATTTTCTAAACCTTTGTATATTTTTGTTTCTCAGGTATTTCCGTAATGAACCTCTACCAGGGCGCAAGTAAGGTTTTGCTTCTTTTTTAACACTTTTCCTGCCCTTTTAGCTTTGGACCTTTCCCTTGTGATGAGCTAACATTTTAAGTCTCTTTATTTTCAAATACTTGGATGACCCTTTAATCATTAACAAAGAAAGGTATGAAGTAGGGGAAAAAAAAAAAACAAAGAAATTGAAAAGGGGAAAGGAAAGTTTACAAGATGTCATGGTTCTTCCATATTCCCTCATTTGACCAGTTTTATGCAATATCTATGTTCAGTGCATTGGTACCCAGCCAGGGAGAGAAAGTAGTGAATTATCCTACTCGCCCAGTTGACACAACTACAGATTTTGAAGGGACAACTAGCCTTCAACCTTCACAACCGGTATGGTTACATTGTTTTACTACTAAATGAGTACTCTTCTGTTCCAAAATGTGCAGATTTACAAATGCGGTCCTATAATACTATTTTTCATCTGTTAAATTTTTTTTTAAAATGAATATTATAAAATGAATATTATAAAATGAATTTTTCTGTTAATATTATAATCTGTGATACATGTTGGATGTGGGGCAGGAATGAGGATTGTATGAATTATGGGAATCTTGGTATATTGTAAATTACAATGAATAATATATTGAATGCAATGCTGAAACCATAAGCACATTTACGTTTCTAAGAAGCATAGACTTCCATTTTTCACCTTTCTCCTTTAGTGACTTGTGACATATAATTCTTCAGTTAAGAACAGACATCTTGTAGAGAGAAAATCTGTTATACACAAATTTTCTTCCATTCTTCAAATCAAGAATGAACATGGGCATTTTTATGATATTTTTCCCTTTTTAGGCCATTTTTCTATGGGTATATGGAGGAAGCTTAAAGTAAGGATGTCCCTACTTTAAGAAAACTAAGAACATCCTCTCTAAGATATAGATATATATACAGGAAGTCTCTGCTATTGGATCCTACAAATAAAATTATTTGTAGTATATCTCATATGGCCCACTACCATAGTTTTTCAACAGTCCGAACCATCAATTTTTTAGATCTCTATTCATAGATCATTCTTGCAAAAATTAGCTAAATTGAAAATCATTTTCCTATCTAACTTTGATCAAACAAATAGACGAACCAAAATTTTTAGATAAAACTGTCCATTTGTTTATGTCCATGGTTGTAATGTAAGATGTATCAATGTGGTGGGACTTTTATATTTTTCTGGCCGTTAATGTGGTGAGACATGTATCAGTACTAAATTATAACATTAATTTTTTTTCCATATTGGTATCTACATATTAAAATATTGTTCTACCATCTCTTTCCTCCCTTGTCCTGTCTTTTTTTGAGCATTTAATTGTTATTGACAAAACGAAAATGTAATATACATTATATTCAACCATAGATCCGTTTTGAATTGCATCCTTGCATTGAAACAATTCATTCTTTTCAGTCCTTTCCTACATTATATTAGTATAGTGCATGGAAAATAACATGCTTGCATATAAAGAACATGGGAAGGCTTGCATCTCAAGCTTTATTCTCTAGGGTATGTGTGAATACTCACCATCTGATTATTTGGACCAGGTATCGTCTGGAAATGCAGGAAGCATGTCAGGTGTGGGGATTAACAGATCTGTGCCCAGGCCAATGCTTAACATGCAAAGAATGCAGCCTCAGGGCATGGCTGGTTATAATCTTGCATCTCAAGCAGGGATGGGTGGTGGAATGAATCCTGGCGGCATCCCAATGCAGCGTGGTGTTACTGCCCAGGCCCATCACCAACAACAGGTATATTGCAATGAGTCCTAGTTTGTGTTTTGGTGGAATAAGTATTGTTTCCTCCTGATGCATGCTGGTATTTTATTTTTTAAAATGCAGTTGAGAAGGAAAGATACAGGAATGGGGATGACTGGATACCCTCCACAGCAGAAATCAAGACGTTTCTGAAGCATATTCCAGCTATTTACTATATTACTCACAGATGTTCTGCATTCATGAAGGTTAGTTTTGTTTGAGCTTTCCTCGATAGCTTTTTCATATTATAGAGAAAAAGAACCAATATTTTTTAGATATGAGGGATAAATTTTATAGAAAAAGGGGTTTCTCTGGCTGAAATTATTTTATCATATGCAGTCCACCTCCCGAATAACGTTATGGCAAGTTAAAGAAAGTCTTTACTTGCTAAGCATTAAGGCTGGAATGTCATATTCATAGTTAATTTGTGGAGGAGGTATATATAGCTTGAGTTCAATCATATAAATATCTGAACTTATCTTGGCATTTCACAATATATAGATCAGAGAGTTTCCCCTTGCCTTTATCTTTCTTATCTTATTTATGCATTTCATGTCTTCCAAAATAAAGATTGAGAACAACAGAGTTCTTCTTGTTCTGTCAGAGCCGGAATGCTGTAGCGGAAATTTGGTTATTCATGGAATGCTGGTTAGTGCAGTGGGATGAAAATCATTCAGATACCGCAATCTAGCTGGGGCTCCTGTAGGTCACTACCCTGTACACTAATTGTGCCTTAATTATTGTACAAGTTTGTTGCTAAGCAAGCCAAAAAGTTGCTAGACAACATTGTATTACTGTCATGGATGAGCTAATTTTAAGCATATTAGCATCCTCATTAGTAGAGAAAATAGGGTAAGGTTGGTAGGGGAGCATAGACAGATTTGTTTGGATAAGACTCCCATTATATGGTGCTCTTATTCTGTTACATATGTATCTAAACAAATATTTATATGGGGAAAAAATACTTTTGGTTTCTTCTAAATCTAATCAAGTTTTACTTTTTTCATATATACCACATCACTTATTCTTTTTAAAAACTCTCGGAATCTTTCGAGACTTGCTGAACACCGTTTTGTATGGCTTGTGTATGTATTGAAACTAAAGTACTGTTGCCAAAAAAAAGACCCTGGAAAGAACAATGGAACCTAATTATTTAATTAGGTTTGATGGTAACTCTGATTAGGTTTTTTCTTCTTTATATGCTTTTTCTTTTGTAACAATATTTTAATTTCAATACATATAGGTGTCGTACACAATGGTGCTCGACAAAACTTAGAAGATTCAGTGAGAATATATGGAAAGAATAAATGATGTGATATCGTTTTGTTTGTATATGTATATTCATGGAGAGAGGTACCGTGACTACTGTCCCATTTTCTTTATTTTTTAATTTAAAGCTATGATTGGTAAATGTGTTTCTTGTTTTCTATGTTTTCTATGTTCTTTTTGGAAATATTTTATGTTATTGAGGATAATAATCCACTACGAGGATATTTATATCAAATAGGCTTAATTGTTATTTTACCTTCAATTATGAACCAATTGTTATTTTGCTCCTTTATTAAAAAATTGAGAACTTTATGAATAAGCCACAGCTTACAATTGTTAGGATTTACTTGAAAAAACAATTATGAACCAATTGTTATTTTGCTCCTTTATTTAAAAATTGAGAACTTTATGAATAAGCCACAGCTTACAATTTTTAGGATTTACTTGAAAAAAAAAAGCCAGAGTACTTTTTAATCAATTTACTCATCAAAATTTTTAAACTAAATCAATATAGCTCAATTTTGTAGGGTTTCATCCAAATTTTTTTACAAAAAATATGGCATACTCTTTTAGGTAAAGTAAAAGGTAAAATGTGAGGGTTTCATTAGAGTATGCTTGCAAACAATATAGAAGAACACGACAAAGCTTACTTTAGAGAATATCCATTAAGAAAGTTACAACATTATAGTATAATAATATGTGGGGTTTTTTAAATTTATGCTTAATTTGATCCAATTGTTGCTCAAAATGATAAACCTAATTCGAATCTCCCAGCCACTGCTGGCTTTGCCACAGCTAGTGGCTGGGTTGGGTTTCCTTGTTCAATTTCAGTCTCCTTTAAATCCAATTGAAGTATCTATGTTGGATTGGCCCTGATTTTTCTTTGTCCGGGGACTAGTCACCTACTGCCACCGCGATAGCTCGGCAATTGTCACTGTGTGCTTGTAAATTGCAATTGTTAGATAGTGACAATTATTTTGAATTGCACTCTATTAATTGCCACTGTTTGATAGTGGCAATGATTGTCACTATGCGACAATTGCAATGATTGTCACTATATGATAATGACAATTTGCTTAGTTTTTTTAAAAATATAATGTGGACTTTATTTGTACAAAGTGAATCTATTTTACATTACAAACTTTTAAGTGGGCTTTATTTGCACAAAAAGTCTAAAAATAGACTTTAGAATAATTTACTTTAAGGGCATGTTTACTTAAAGGCAATGGAAATAAGAGTGGGAACCATTTCCCACTCCTGTGTTTACCACCACATGAAAATCATTCCTATTTTGATTCTCTTGTTTACTAAACTTGGGAGGGTAATGGGAGAGGAGGTGGGGTCCACCAAAATTAGAAGTGAGATTTCTAATTTTGGGTGATTGAGACTCCTTAGGGGCAATAATGTTATTCTTACCATATTTTTATACCATATTTGTTATATCATCTTACGCATTATTATTGTACTGGTAGGATATTTCCTTATTTTTAGGATTTTTATTTTTATTTTTTTAGTGTCCTATATGAATGCCATGTAAATTACCACATAAGATGGTATAAAATTATGGTATAAAAATGTAGTAAGTATAACATTGTTGCTTTAGGGGAGGTGGGATTCTTAATTTTGGGTGATTAAGACTCCTTAAGGAGAGGTGGGATTATTGGAAGGGAATGAGGGTGAACTTTTTCATGACCAAAATGCCCTCAT